>CM061537.1:109001641-109033523 GCA_030545055.2 Neoaliturus tenellus
AGATAAACTAGAGGTGCATAGGTCACTTTGGCACAATTTGATTTTATTTTATTGATTTACTTTGGCACTCTCCTTATGCACACCTTATGCTCTCCTTATCCAACACAGTGTGCTGCAAATAAGTTAGTTTGGCACTGAGCCAAACAAATGGTTTTGACATTATTAAAATTAAATATAAATAAATTTCGTGTAAAATAAAATATCCCTGTAATTTTCCAGTCGTTAAGACTACTTTGGCATTGAGTAAATATGGCGTCGTTATTTCATCACGTATTAAGTGGTCATGATATAGGAAAGAATGAATCGCTAGTAACAGGCCTCAGACCTGTCATACGCCAACTATCGATTGATGAAACTCAGTTTTCGGTTTATTCCATCGACTACATATCGAATTATCACTATGGACATTGGTGAAAACTACGGAGGAATCAAATGGAATCGAGGTATTGATAGTTGAAAGCTTTCGATTGTATCACATCGACTGTCAGTTTACTATATAAGAATTTTTATTAATATTATAAATATAGGATATACACAAAATTTTACAAAGAGTAAAAAGTAAATTACGGTACACAAATTAATAAAATGCTGGTACTCCTTCCCCATCTTCAAATCAAATTAGGGCCCTCCACCTCTTCCTTGTTCTTCTTCAACACATGGTACTGGCCCTTAATGTCGCACTAGAGGCTTTTAATCCTATCCAGTTTATCACAACACTTTAAGGTCTCTTCTCTTTCTCTGTAAGTCTTTCTGCCACTGCTCTGAACAAGGTCTGGAACTCCTTGCCTAGCATTCCGTCTACTGAAGTGACTACCGGGGTGAAAGAATCATTTCTGGACTATGTCAGCGTTAAGTATTTTTTTTCTCCTTTTCGGCATTTTTTAATACTTTTTCGTATGTGAGGCTGGAGTTTGATGGAGCATCAATCAACAACACGTACGTCACATAATGCTGCCATCTGAGCCTCCCATACACCCCTGCAAGCCAAGCCTGTTTTCAGTGCTGCAGCATCAATCGACCCTTGCTCAGAGATCTGTGGTTCTCGAACATAATTTCCCATCGAACTTCCAAGGGTGTCCCCAACTTCATTGTGTCTTTTTATAATCAACCCCCCTGTGCGACAATTAAGGGCATGTGCCATGCTAAAGTCTTTACTACAGCCATCGCATGAAGGAGGAAGGTTTACAGGAGTTTTACCATATCTTAGGGCGAGAGCGTCTCTGAATTCCAGGGGAGAAAAATCTAGGTTTTTTAGTGGTATACATGATAACCATCCACTGTGCTTTGCTTTAGGATTTGCTCCACGCAAGATAATGTTTTGTTGTTTTGGAGGAAGATGTTGAATAGTTGACCGCCTAATGTTTTCTTCTTTTAATCTTCTCTCCTACTTTGAGTTATTTTTTGTCACAACTAGGAGTTCTTCATGTTCTGAAATATTTATTATTTGATCAGTTTTTAGGGAGTCTATAATGAATTTAAATATTCTCTTTAAAGCTTGGAACAATATATTTCCCTTAGAAGTAGGGTCATTTCTACCAATCCTCAGTTTTCTACTTGAAGATGTAGTATTCTTTGTTAATTTTGATTTAATGTTATCCAAATAATGCTGGAAATAGGGCTCATTTCAATTTCATTTTTATTGGACGAAAATTAAAGTCTTCACTTTCAACAACTTAAAAAAATCCAGATTGAATAGATTTGGTGGCCACAGCATGTGCCGATTATGGATATTTTCAGCTACATTGGCCAAAATTTTCACGTGATAAATCCATTTTTTTTCCATGAAAACGTCTTTTTCTGATTTGTCACATCCAATAAATCCTCCTAAAAACTACTTCCAGTAACAATTTCTAATCCTGACATATTGGCTGGTTCAGATCCAATTATTAACCGGTTTTTATGAGCTTGGGGATAGTAATCCATATTTAGTCCCAATTTCTTGCAATATCTCCCACCACTTCATCACATTAGACAGTTTCCCTTGGCACGATGAATCATATGCGTACCATACCTGATTTGTCTCTAGGATCGTTTTTAATTCATAAATTAAAGGCAGAGTGGCTAGTTCAATATCATAGATAGTGGGGTCACTCTGTGTAACACCTTTCCGACTACATAATTGATTATTACTTCCTGGCATAATTAGTGCAGCCTTATTCTGATATTTGTGTTAAAAATTTTGCTGCTCTCGGCCATCTAATTCTTGCCTGCATAGAGTATGACCTCTGTTTAACAAATTGAAGGCATTGTCCTCGTCAACCATTATCATGCATTGTCATCTTCAGTTTGAAATTTTTCTTTATACTGGTCTCTCATAAAAAACGTATTGCACCTTCTTTTCCTGCTTTTAGGGCTAATCCAAAACAGAGTTGATCAGTACCACATTTCTCAATGACTTCATCACCAGCTGCAATAATTATGCATTTGGCTCAGATGCGGCGGAGCACTTCTATTCCCAATGGTCTAAACCCAGGACATTTGTCAATTGCAACTAACCGATTAGCCATAAGAGCCTATGTTTTGCCAAGGTATGATGTCTTCATTTAACTTCATTTCTAATTCAGCAATTGAAGCTCTTAACAAAGCACTTTTTTACCGTGTCTTAGCAAAAAAACTGTTAGATGTTCAGAAGTACTCCTACCTGGTCCTTCACTACCATGAAGTTTTCACGCAACTTTTTCTACATGTTCAGATGTAATCTCAACCACCGATTCCATTCTTTGAATTTCTTTCATGTGGCTGGGTAACTCAATCAATTCAGCGTCAGGCATTGTGCCTATTGGGTGTTTTTATTCCAGTATATCAATTACTGTGCGTCTATCACTGTCAAGAATAGTGTCTGGACTTAGCACACCTCCTTTATTTTCTTGATTGATAATCCGTGATGCTTTTTTTTATTTTCCCTCTTTGAACTAATCTATTGAACTGAGTTTTAATAAAATCTTCATTTTCATTGTATTCAGTTTTATTCTTTGATCTTAGGGACCTATTACATCGAATTGCTTCATCCATTATTTCGTCATAACATATTTATTAGTCCAATTTACAAGTCTTCTCTCAATGAATTTTCTAATATCTCTCGCCTGTCTTACCAACTTTTCCTTTTGTAATATAACAGCAATGAAACATATGAATCGCTAAGAACATTCTTGACAATGGGCTAAAAGTAGAATTTCTTCCGCTAACTTTTGTACAAATCCATCACCTATAGAGCCACAGGGTAGGTCATATTGCAATCTGTTGATATTTATGATTTTTTCCTTACGAGATTTCCAGACCGAGGTAAATTGTTGTTCCTCCATTGAACAGTTTATGTTGAAAGATTCTTCTAACATTGTATATCCACTCGAGCTATTCACTTCTGATGGCTTTAGGTGGCTCATTGTTTCAGAAGTATTAAGATTGCATTGTAGGTAGAGTTTTTTCATGTTGCTCAAACCACATCTCTTGATTTTTTTGTCTTTTATTGGCGTTTCCATTAGTTAATTAATCTGTATTTGATGAATAAACTTCAGTTCCACCAGTGCCTTTAAAGTTTTTTTCTATGAATTTTCATGACTCTTTTAGTATATTTTTTATTACAATTAAGACAAATGTCGTATCTATCTATATCAAACAGAGACAAAGAATAAGAAAGTTCAACTGATGGTTGGGACATTTCTGGCATTGGATCTGTAAATTCTGGTGTCAAACTGACTTCTGCTAGGGGTACATCTTCATCAGGGGACTGATAGTCACTCATAAAGCTGCTTTCGTCAACTTGCCACTGAAAGTGAGATCTCATGTATCTCTCGTCTCTGCCCACCACCGTTGTCTGATAAATTCCAGTGGATTTGCTTGAAATATCAAGATTGTCCCACACCCTCTGTTGCATGATCAGCGTCATAGATATCGTCATACCAGGGTTCCGGGTTTGATTCGACATCCCCACAAAGTAGAATTAATGTCATTAAAATTGCAAATGTGTAATCTACATTTCTGTATTTAATTTTTAGGATTACTTTCCGAATTCTTTTTGTTTTCTATATGCTTGCCGAAAGCAGGTGTCTCCTTGGGAGGTGCTACTTCTGTGGTCAGAAATGTCAATCATGGCGTACCGCAGGGCTCAGTGCTTGGGCCGTTGCTCTTCACTATCATGGTCAATGACCTGGACTTAAACGGCCGCACATTACTTTTCGCGGACGATACGACCCTTCTTACCAGAGGAAGCGATATATTGCAGCTGCGGGCTGAGGCAGACAACCTTATGGACCTGGCCATGGAGTGGTTTGCTGCTAATCACCTAAAGGTAAATAATGATAAGACCCAAGCACTGTTATGTTCAATGAAGCCAGGCAGAGTGCAGAGTGATGAAGCCGTAAAACTCCTCGGGTTTTGGATTGATACCAGGCTAAGCTGGAAACAACATGTATCCAAGGTCTGTGTTAAGCTCTCTAGGGTAATATACCTTTTAAGGAAGCTAAGGTCAATTATAACCAAGCCATATTTGATCTCAGTCTACCACGCTCTCTTTCAGAGCCATGTTGTTTACGGTCTTGTGATTTGGGGACACTCCTCGGCGGTCAATGATATCCTTCTTCTGTAGAAGAGAGCCTTGAGGTTGATTACCTTTTCAGGACACCGAGAACAGTGTAGGCCTATATTTAAAGATCTGGGAGTGTTAACTGTGTATAGCCAGTACGTCCTAAACAGTCTTATTCTTCTTAAGGATAACATAATCAAGTTTGCTAGGAGAGAGGACCAACATATGTACAGAACACAACATGCTCAAGATCTAGACCTGCCTCATTGCCGATTGAGCTGTACTAAAAAAGGGTATCCTTACTTTACGATCAAGATCTTCAATGGACTGCCAGAGAGAGTACGCGGCTAGACCCCAAGTATTTTAAGTCTGTGATGAGGGACTGTTTAATAAGTAGGCCACTTTACTCGCTTGATGAGTTAAATAATGAGCCACTTTTCACCAGCTAAGCCCTCCACCATCTCGTAAATATTAGTTTTATGAAATGTAAATATTAGTTTTAAAGTAGTTTTAATTGACGCATTCTATCCGACAGTTGTCGGTCAACGGATTAGACCACAAGTATCAAGTAAGTATGACATCCTTTCTTAACTATTTCCAACCTCTATTAATTAAAACTAACTATTAAACTATTAACTATTAAAACTATTGATTAAACCTCATGTTAATTAAAACTAGAGATCGCTTCATGATCGAAATTCGACCAAAATTTCATTAGATCTGGACCCAAAGTTTAAAACATTTTTTAACTGAAACATCTATTCTTCCTGTTTTTCTAGCAGTGGTTTTTACAACAGCTTTCTAATGATTCATCAATTTTATTCTTCCTCCATAAGATTAACATTTGAACTTTGAGAGCCTGTGGGGCGTAGCCCTGGAGTCCGATGTGAATTAGAATGGGATTCTGCTCATCTACATACGGAAGCCCTGAAGGGCCAAAGAGAAAGCATACATTTTTTACACCGCCGTGTTTGAAACACGGCGAGCCGTGTTTAAAAGACGGCGAGCCGTGTTTAAAAGACGGCGAGCCGTGTTCCAAAGACGGCGAGCCGAGTTTCAAAGACGGCGAGCCGTGTTTATAAGACGACGAGCCGTGTTTATAAGACGGCGAGCCGTCTTTAAAGGTCGGCGAGCCGTGTTTGAAAGTCGGCGAGCCGCGTTTGGAAGGCGGCGACGGCTCGCCGACTTACAAACGCGGCTCGCCGCCTTTCAAACACGGCTCGCCGCCTTTCAAACACGGCTCGCCGACTTCCAAACACGGCTCGCCGTCTTCGAAACACGGCGGTGTAAAAAATTGATCGCTTATTCTTTGGCCCTTCAGGGCTTCCGTATCTACAGAACTATACCTTCCAAAAGGTATGCACGGATTTCTTCTACGATGCGCACGAGCTGAGAAAAAAGGAGGAAAAGAAATATGCTTGCCTATTAATATATAGATAATAGATCATCACCACATTGGTCATATTATGGAAATGAGCTATTGTTTCGTTTCTTTTAGTTCCATTTCAATATAAGGCCTGAGTATTTTTCAATCATGCACAAAATTGAATCAAAAGAAAAATTCCTAATAATAACCGAATCTTCATGTTTTATTTTACTATTGTATTGCCATTGACTTTACATACTAAATATGTACTTAGTATGTAAAGTCAGTGGTATTACCTCCAATTGCGTTTTGAAAAATAACGACGCCATGTTTACTCAATGATTTTTTTCTAGTTCTTTGTATCTGGAAGATTTCTCAAAATAAACATAACCTTAACCTAGAAATGGCCAATTGTGTCGCTTAAGCTACTTTGGTTTTCAGCGCCTCATTTAAAAATAAGAACTTCCATGATGGCTGAAAAGATATGTTAATAATTTGCCTTAAAGTGAAATTTATACTTTACCTGGCACATTCAACTCCTTTCCAATTTCATTCCATATTTTGGAGAGGATATCTTGGTTGTTATGTTCTTTAAGTGATAAGTTGTAGATTGGAGGATTATTTTCCACCAATACTATCAACTTATCAATGTCCAAAACGTTCATCATATCCTCATCTCCTTCGTGTGTACTTCCAGAGGAATCGATGTTTGCACCTGCACCATCCATGTTTCGCACAAATCCAACTGTTAAATAAAAATAACAACAAACTGTTAATCCGAAATAAACAATCAAAAACTGCTTGTAAACAGACAGACGACGACAGGTTAGTGCCAGTCAGTGCGACAGGCGTCTATTTCGGCGTGTTTTCCGTTGGTGGGAGAGCAAATTCTGACGAGGAGTGGGGGTAACGCCGACAGTGTTACCAACACCGCAGGGATACTAAGCAACAACATGTTCGATAAACATCGGTAACTTACCATCGATGGCAAAAACATCGAACATCGAAGGGAAAACATCGATGTTTCGAAAACATCGGCCATCGATGCTCATCCCTATGCTACATGCTACCTCCTGTCAGTTGTGGCTGAGGTGTAAACAACGAGGTTAACCGGTTAGTGAGACGATGTTTGGTTTGTAATGCCAGTAGAAATAATCTTGTTCTTGAGTGAATTATTCCTACGGGAATTTAATGAAATACCAAGAAGGTCGATTGAATTGAAGCATTGTTAGTTGTGGCTGAGGTGTAAACAGCGAGGTTAACCGGTTAGTGTAGTGAGACGATTTATAGTGTTGTGCTTGCTTTTGTGAGTCAAGAGGACTGTCTGAATTTATTGTTTTGTAAAATTTTGACTTAGCCAATTACTGTTGAGGTTTTAACGGGTGAATAAAATTCATTAGTTCGATCACGTTTAGGCCGCTCTGCCTTTGACGGCTAAATGGGTTATCGCTGAAGTACTTAACGGATAAGCCACCAGGTAAATAGGCTACCAAGTTTTAAATTTTCATATTAAAATGTGTAAAAAAATCCACTGACTGTTTTAATTAAAATTAATTAATAATTTAATTTTTTTCTTTATAAGTAATAAACATTTTTGAAGTTGAATAATTAAATACCGTAGGCTTATATCTTAAAGATTTAACATAATATTAAATTTGTATCGTAGTTATATTGGTGTATTATTGATCTAATTAAGTCTTTTAAATAGTCATTATTAATAATAACAACCTTCGGTATAATTTCTTTTGCCTCCGTCTCTCTTATTCGTAAATACGGTCTTCAGCATTGTCCGTGATGACCGTGCGTGGTATTTGCGGTGTTGGTAACACTGTCGGCGTTACCCCCACCATTGAGTAATGACGTTATTAACATAACGTATAGAGTGGACAAGCAATGTTAAAATTTGGAAACGCTAAATGACAAGATCGTCCGCTAGGGGCGCTACTAACAGGCTACCGATGCGATTTAATCGAAATCTTTCAACAATCGAAAGCTCGATTCGATTCGAATTCTCTTCTGAGTTTCCAATGCTAATGATGACTATCGAGTTGATGCGATATGTAGTCGACTCAATAGACCGAAAGCACAATCGATACTTGCCTCGAGACGGTAGAGTTCCCGGGTACCGTGGCGAGCGTTCCCTTCTTCCTTCTCGATTGAATCCAGTAACTATACCTTTTCATCGTCCTCATAAATTCTGCTAATGTCAATTAACCATTTTTTTCTTTGCATAAATTATTTTTACTATCATTTCTGCACATTGCTAATTAATAATTCATCCACCTCTGTTAAATGCAACATGTGCTTTGTATCAGTTTGCATTGTTAGAACACGAAAACGCATTTGACCTGTTGCAATAGATTACAACTTTTGCTTATGTTGGTGGTATCCTTTCTTTTGCCTGATAAATAGTAAAGTCTCCACAAGAAATCAGCCATTTCACAAGATTTAACTTCAACAATTATTTGCCAACATCACCTCAAATTTTTTTCTCAATTTATTTTAAGTTAGACATAGGCCTTGGCCTATCCGTAAATTTTGAAGTATTTAGTCTTAGATTAGTTTCAGTAGATTTATTGTTAGTTTCAGTTTTCTTTTTCACGAAATTGCAATGGTAGTACAAGATAGGCCTATTTCTGCTGCCTGTGGCACGTGTAAGTGTATCATAGATGACAATAAGCAAGCATCTATTGAATGTAGTATATGTCAAACTTGGACTCACTCCATCAAAAAATGCAGTGGCCTTAAAGCTAGTATATATAAATTAATTACTGTAAAAGACACTTTTATCTGTCCGAACTGTGTACAATTGTGTAGGGAAGCGAAGGCCAACTCCCTAAAACATGGAGAACGTGACACATCCTTAGCTGCTAACCTTAAAAAACTTGAAACAACAATCTCTGAACTCGAACAACAAAAAAATCAGCTCTTAAAGCAACTTCAACTTAAGAATGAAATCATCAGTAAATTAGAGTGTAGGCTAGGCTCTGGTGTAACTATAGATTCAGTGGTAACTGGTCAATCAACACAATCAGTAGAAGTAAGTAGTATTAAGTTAGCGGAAACTAGGCCAAATGATCTGACTCAATCAAACTTAAATTTAAACGTAGTCTTAAGCAACTCCGATAGCCCTTTCAATGTAACGCAACAAACCAATGTAGGAAAAACCAGTGTGCCTCATCAAAGTGAACAAAGACTCAAAAAGGGAATTAAAATAAAGCTTTTTAGTGACAGTCATGGTAGGGGATGTAGAGATAGACTTAATAACCTATTGACGGAAGAAAGGGTGCACAGCGATGTGGTTCTTCCGGGAGCCCCACTGGCATCCGTTTTGGACGAGGTCAGCTGTGGTATTGATGACGTTGATATGGTGATCATCCTTGGCGGAGTGAATTATATCACCAAGCGCAGCCTGCATGAACTGGACACACTCATTGATGATTTGACCGGCCCCCTCCGGAACAAGGAAGTCCTTTGGGTAGAAGCTCCACTTAGGTTCGATATTGGTCAAAGTGGCAGGGAATTAATTCAAATACAAAATCGCCTAGTTTTAGAAAAGTGTCGCTTGAACAACTGGGGTTTTCTCAACATTAACACATTATTGAATAGATCTGATTTCAATTCATTTGGGCTTCACCTCAACAATAAAGGGAAAAATTTAGTGTGCGGCTTGATTGCAACCTACATTAATAGTAGTATCTGTGAGGAGAGTGCACTGGTAATCGAAGAAACTCCAAAAAACTCAGTTCCAAATCCCGTAGGTTAGTTTTTAGATCAAACAAGTTTAGAAAAAATTCAACCAAAAGTAGTCGTAAGTTTTTTAAAATTATCCATCAAAATGTACAAGGTTTAGGCAATAAGACAGAAGTCATTGAGAATATAATTTTGGAGGAGAATCCAGATGTCTTCCTTATCAGTGAGACTCACTGCACTGAGGATGAGGTTCGGAATTTTTCCTTGCACAATTTCTCTCTTCAATCATTTTTTTCCAGAAAGCATGCTAGAGGAGGAGGTGTTGCGATTTTTGTCAACAAAAACTCATCTTTACAAGAAGTCAAACCCTTAGAAATAGGAAGCAGTCTCTCTCTCGAGTTGTTTTTCGAAGCAACTGAACTGCAATTCACAGTCGAAAATGAAATCTTCATCATATCCTGCATTTATAGAAGTCCCATTTCAAGTAACATTGATTTTTTCAACGAAATGTTAGATGAATATCTAAGTAGGCTAGTATGCATCTCAGACAACTTGATTGTTGGAGGTGACTTCAACATTGATCTGCTCAAGTCTGATAGGAGGAGCAAAATTTTCTTGGATGAAATGAAAGCCTTCAATTTAAAACCAACAATTAACGATCCAACAAGAGTCACAGCGACATCTGCCACCTGCATTGACAACATTTTCTCTAGTTATCCCATAAGTTCTTCTGTTTTATTCACGCATATTTCCGACCATCATGCAGTTGTAGGTATCTTCAAAACTTTTTCCAACACTCTCAAGAAAAGAATTCAGTCCAGAAAAATATCTCACTCAAATATCCAGGAGTTCAAGGCTCGTTTAAGGATGGAGGACTGGAGGGAGGCGTTGGGTGGCGATGATCTGGACCATGCTGTAAATCACGTCATGGATACCATTTCGTACCACTTCGACGCCTCTTTTCCTTTGTCCACTTCCAAACTCAAGCACAAAAAATCAACGAAACTTAGCCAGAAAAAGGTTTTTAGTCAGGAGGTGGTTTCTGCAAAAAGCAACATGGTTGAGTCCTTCAAAAATTTTTCTGAACACAGAACTCCGGAAAATGAACAACATTATAGAAACACCAAAAAGGCGTTTAGGAAAGTCGTCAAACAACACAAAAAAATTGAACTTGAAAACAGATTGCGGCAATCTGATTGCATTTCAAAGGAATCATGGAAAATCATCAATGAGAACAGGCCGTCCTCCAAAAGTGTAGGGTCTCACTGTCCCATCAGGGTGGATGGTCTGGAGATCTCTGATCCTGTTTCAGTTAGTAATAAATTCAACGAATTTTTTGCTTCAGTTGCAACCAGAACGGTTCAACCTAACTTAACTCACACTTTTAATGCAGGTACAATAGTTACTGACAGTATTCTCAATGACTTCACTCCTGTTAATTTAAATGACATTGTAAAGCTTTTCAAACATTTTAAGTCAAAAAGTTCATTTGGTATTGATGGGGTGTCAATGAAAATCTTGAAAAACTGTGTAGACGAACTTTTGCTGTCCCTCTCATGCATTTGATCAACCTGTCATTGAGAAAAGGTGTTTTTCCAGATAGATTCAAAACCTCAAAAATCAAGCCACTCTTCAAAAAAGGAGATCACAAAGACATGAACAATTTTCGTCCAATCTCTCTGCTTCCTTCAATCTCAAAATTTTTTGAAAAAGTTGTATATGACCAGATCATGGCATATATGGAATCAAACAATCTCTTTTCTTCAAAACAGTTCGGTTTCCGCAAAGGAAAATCAACCAAACTCGCTTTGGTTGAGTTTGTCTCCGAATGCATACGTGCTGTGGACAGGGGCGAATGTGCAATTGCATGTTTTGCTGATCTGTCAAAAGCATTTGACTGCGTCGACATTGAAATTCTTCTCAGGAAAATTCAAAACACGGGAATCTCCGGAAAAATTTATGATTGGCTACGTTCTTACTTGGGAAATCGTTCCCAGGTAACGGAAATCATCTCAAACAATGAAATCTTTCGATCAGAAAAATCACCAGTTAAATTTGGGGTGCCTCAAGGATCAATTCTTGGGCCCCTACTTTTCCTGATCTATGTGAATGACTTGGATGGTGTTGTCCCTAACAATGATCTTTTCATGTTTGCGGATGACACAACCATTCTGGTCAGTCACATGGACAGACAATCAGCCGAAATCGACGCAAACATCAAAATCAACAATGTTGCCCAATTTTTTCAGGAAAACAAACTTTCAGTCAACCCAAACAAAACTAACTTCATGCAAATCCAAACAGTCCAGAGTACAAACTTCAGTCAAACTTTTCATCCAAACCTCTTTATAGGCGATAACGATTTGAGTCACGCGGAGGTGGTTGACTTCCTTGGTGTCAGATTGGATTGTAATCTGACATGGGAGCATCAAATCGACAAAATTCATTCAAAGATTTCTTCCTCAATTTTCATTCTCAGAAATTTTGCAAAATTAGGGATCAAGAGTCTTTCCATGCTAGTTTACCATGGCCTCATTGAGACCCACCTCAGGTACTCTGTTATACTCTGGGGGATGGCCAACAAAACGTCGGTCAATCGTCTTTTTGTTTTGCAAAAGAGGGCGGTGAGACTCATTGCTGGCCTCAAGGCTGGTGATCACTGCAGAGAGGCGTTCAAAAGACTCAAAATATTGACACTTCCCAGTCTTTACATTTTTGAAGTTGTTCTGTATGCTAAGGTCTACGGACATCCAATTGTCCGTGATCATTCACATAATACTAGATTTAAGAACCGTTTTGCAATTTTCCACAATACAAAAATGTTTGAAAAGCAACCTTTTTATGTTGGAAACAAAATATTAGATTCTCTTCCATCACATATTACCAACTGTAATAGCCTAAGTACATTTAAGAACCAACTTGAAAAGTTTTTGATCGAAAAATCTGTGTATGAGGTGGATGAATTATGTAAGATCTAAAGTAAATCCTGTCTCAATGAAAGATAGAATAGAATTAAGTAAGCAGAATTTATAATTCTGTCCTGACATATCCCATGCCCTACACTACTGGGTCAACGGGACGAAGAGGAAGCACTGTAAGCACTGTAAGCACTTCCCTATCTGTTGTCCACTCTATACGTTATGTTAATAACGTCCTTACTCAATGCCCCCACTCCTCGTCAGAATTTGCTCTCCCACCAACGGAAAACACGCCGAAATAGACGCCTGTGTCAGTGCGGCGGGGTGTCATGTCCACGTGACTTTGCGCATGCGCATGAAACTTTGACCATTAGCATTGACTATGAATAAGTTTTACACTATTAGCAACTGTCCACGAAACGAAATTTTTTACAAAAAATTTTTTATCGTATATGAAATATTATAGATCCTAAATATATGGATTATATCCATTAATAAGTTATTATATTGATTAATATGTTCATCTATGATTATAATTTATATCATCTTCACTCATTTTCATCATCTACGATTGGCTCTCATTTTAAAATCAAACCAAAGTTCTAAATTCTGTACACAAAGCAAAAAACAGGCAACCCGGCAACCGGCAACCGGCAACGGCAACCAGTAACGGCAGTAACGGCAACGGCAGTAACGGCAGTAGTAACCAAGCCGAACCAAAGTATTCAGGAGGACTGCGTTGTTTGTTTGTTTTGTTTTCAGTCGTTGTATTGTTGTATTTGAGGAATCCTTGACCTGTAATCTGGACTGGACTGGTATTGATATAGCCTACTACTTAAAATACTATGTAAGTTTAATTTCCTTTAATTGCACGCTCTCTTTCATATTATTTTTCCATCGTATCATAAATCAAGATTTTTCTATTTAACTTACTTACTCATTTCGTCAAATAAAAACAACACCAGTCAGTGGAGCACCAAATCACTTAAGTTATTGATGGCTCTACCTGATCAGACAGGTCCAACCAATAACCATATGTCTGGGCAAGACATAGGCCTAAGTTACATCAGTGGTGTTTTTGGCTTAAAATTAAAAAGTATCACGATTTTGGGCTTAGGTCTTCGAAATAAGTATGCCAAAAAGTGGAAAGTAATTGGTCATTTTCCGGTCTCAAGGGGCGCTTTGGACCGTGAAAACAGCCGGTGATGCACACACAGAATAAGTTAAGCTAAGTCAATCAGGTTACCCTAGCAATGCACATGGCAACAAGACTGATCTATTGTGCAAGACCACGCCACAATGACTGATTCATTTCGCCGGATTTTTGCCAGCAAAGTGTGACCGGGCTTACCAGCGCGCAGATCTGCAGCCGGTCCTCAATGATCGAGCCGCACCTAAAATGTAACTTAGGCCTACTAGTGTTAGCAAATTTCCCCATAGTGAATACACTAGGCCTACTACAATGATAGTGATGGTAAGACCTAGAAGCCGGTGACCATGTTACTTATTCATTTATAAAGTAACACGAAATATGTAAGTTTTTACATATTTGTGAAAATGAACGAAAGGTCTTTTTGGCTTCTAGGAAAACCTCAAAATGAAAACGTAATAAATATAAGTTATCTAGACTGTAAACTTATATGAACTCGTGTTTTTTAAAAGGTGGATTTACACATAGCCTGCCGTGCTGTTTTACTTAAAATAACTTTTTTTGATTAGGCCTACTCATTTAATTTCCTATAGGACGGCAGGTTTGCGGTTTTCACATAGCCTGCCGTGCCCACGCCATGCCCCTGCCGTGCCTCATCCGTTTTCATCTGAATGAAACTTGATATATTTCGCTTCATTTGTTTTCAGAGATTCCCCCATAAATGGTAAAAATCTTGGTTTTTGGACTTATCATGTCAGCAAACCTGCATACTCTATTCCCATGTTAATCATGTGGAGAGTAGGCACACTCTTTTATTTAGGCTATGGACAGATATTGATGAAACAGTATATGGCTTCATATGGTCGAAATAAATTTTTTTATGCTAAAACCTAGGTACTTTTATTGTTCCTCACTGCATCACACCTGCATTCTTTTTCCCTACATTTATCATAAGGAGAATAGAAATTTATTTCCCTATTTATGAGCACATGATGAAATTTTGTTCACGGGTTCATCTGGTAAAAATTAATATTTTAGGTAGGCCTACTAATTTGAAAATTCGCTGAGTACTCAGGTCTGCTGCGACAGGCGGTATTTCTTCCTCTATTCTTTCCAGTTCTCTTAATTTGTCTTCCCCTTTTCTATTAATTTCTTCCTGCCTGTAGAACTTTGTCAGATTATTTAGAAAATCTTTATATTATATTCCGCAGCTGCACCGTTTATCTGGTGGTTCCTGCCAGACATGCGGCCATCCCCAGTGGCCACCGCTGTGCATGCATCGCAAACACAGAAGACGTGGCAAATGGGAAAATCCAATGCTTTTATTATTGGGTGCCCTGCACTGATACACAAAAATTTAAAAACGCTCTTAACAATTTTATGATACTTTGTAATTTATGGTATATAGTTTGGGTATAATGTATATTGTTATGTTATTTTAGTGAACTTCCCTTGGTGGTTTGAGAACTTGTGCTGATGCCGCCTGTTGGCACCTGCACTGTCTGCCTGGCGGTTCCTGCCACACGTGCGGCCATCCCCTGTGGCCACCTCTGTGTATGCGATGCCTGCGCAGCAGTAATAGAAGGTATGGCAAAGGGCGGGGAAACCCGATGTCCTTATTGTAGAACGCCCTGCAAAGGATTCCTCACAATTATTGATATTTAATTTTATAATATATGTTGTTATATAATTTATAATTTACATTGTATTATTTCAACAAATTTCCCTATATACAACATGATGTTTCGGTAGTATACACATTAAGGCCTATGCCCAGGACCATGTTACTTTTTTGTTTTGAAGTCTCCAAAAGGTAAAAACAATATTCGTTAACAATTTTATATATGCATTAACCAACCTCAATTTGTTTCATCATGTGCAATTTTTTAGCGAATTTCCCTATAGGTAATACACTATTACCTATAGGGAAATTCTATAGTAGCCATTGTAAAACCTAAATCTGGGACCACATTTTACTTTTTCATTTTGACGTCCCCAGAAGCCAAGAATACTACTCGTTCATTTTCATATATGTATATATAAGACAATGCTGGTTCACGAATTCATGAAAATAGACCTTATCTTACACCTTCATACCAAATTTCATCAAAATTGGAGGTCCACTTAAAAAGTTATCGGCACCACGGACGATAACTGTGTGTGTGTGTCCGTGGTACCGATAACTTTTTAAGGGGACCTCCAATTTTGATGAAATTTGGTATGAAGGTGTTAGATAAGTTCTATTTTCATGAGTTCGTGAACCAGCATGGTCTTGTTATGGGAACAAGATTTTATAGGTTTCAAAGGGATCAAAAAATGGGTTTTTGGCATTTTTGCACCTTAATTTTCAAAATTCAACAATTTTTAACTAAAACCATTTAAAAGAGCTTAAAAAATGAGTAGGCCTATTTTGGATTTTTAACTTGGCTTGAGAAAAGAGAGGCGGATAAAAACCAAAAATAGATTTACATATTAACCTTATGGGAAATCAACAAAACCCTGTATTTTGCTTAATTTTTTGTATAACTTTATCAAATTTGGTACTGTATGTAAATTCTCTTGGTAGGGTTTAACTGATATTTGCTTACAACACCTTTTTGGCAACAAACCTACATACTCACCCCCCATGGGGTTCCATGGGGAAAATTTTAAAGTGCCAAATATTGTTACAGTTTGATATTAACCTAACCAAACCATTACATTTTCTAATGACATCCCATGGCAGCAAACCTACATACTCATTCATATGGTGTTCATGGAAAAAAAAATTTAAATTCCTTTACAAATTCGCTGAGGATGCAGGTATGCTGGGGGTATTTTTAGACCCTCATACAACGTGACGATTAATTTTTATACGTATTGAGACAAATTTTCACATTTATATACAATGGGACCCAACAAACTTAACTATCTAGATACAATAAGACAATAATGGAAATTGTAGGAAATGTATAAAAATAATAATTTTTTAATTCAAGCTCCAGCATTTCCCCGAACTTTTATAAAGTGGAAACCTTACAGAACAGTCATCCCTCCTTTTTCTTTTTCCATTCTTTTATGTTAAAATTCCCTTATCTTAGCCTAAATTCTAGTTGTAATCTTTCTTTCTCTCTTTCTATTTCTTGTGTTAGAAGTAGTCCACTAATTCGCTTTCTGCTTCTGACCTCTTGGATGAATTAATCGATTCATTAAGCAATATTAGATGTTATAGTATTTATAGTTAATTCAAGTTTTTGTACAGGAGTTTTTCCTGAAAAATTTAAATATGCTGTGGTATCCTTAATCTCCATATTTGCAAAGACCTATGAGAAAATCATGAAAAACCTAATGGTAAGTTTTTAAAACAAAAACGATTTTTTTAATGCAAACCAGTATAGTTTTCGAAAAGGACTAAATACTGAATTGACATTGTTGAATTTCTTGGATAAGGTCATTGATGGTTTTAATAGTTGGCGATGTACCACTGGGTTGCATATACCACTAGCTTTATTTTTTCATTTTGTATCTATCTACGCCAGTGGAATTTTATTACGTTTTGACGGGGAACGGTCCACACCCCAGTCTTGTTACTATCTAACATCGACCAGTTGTTAGAAAGCATTTGCCAATGACAAATGGCAACTGGGTTTAAAAAGCTACTAACTTTCCTCAGGATCGCAGGGCCGCCGAGATGGGGGGGGGGGCAGGGGGGGCAGTTTGCCCCGGGCCTCAAGAGACAGGGGGCCTCATCTTCAGGTGTTTTTTTTCTATGGTAGCAAAATGTAATCTCTGCATAGGCTATGAAGTAACACCATGTATTTTTGAAGACCTATAAAAATCTTCAAACTGCAACAAAGTATAGCCTATGACCTTATATACAGGCCTATCAGCCTGTATGAGTTTCCTTGGTTTTAAGCTCTGTGTCTGTGAACAGACGCCGCGGCGGCGGCGATGCGCCCGCTCGGCGGGCCCCGCTGCCTCGTGCTGTGCCGGTATTTGACAGCTACACCATTGCAAAAATATTATATTTTACAACCGATCTTTCACGGCTTTGACTAATATTGTCGTGTCTGCGTTTGTTGGTTCAAGTATATAAGATGGAAGATATAAAGGCCTATAAGATAAAAGTGTCTTTTAATAATGTCGTAAATGAATTTGCCACATTGAAGGCTAGAAAGAAACGTTTGCGAGTTGGTTAGTTTTTGTGAACGGAACTTAGTTTGGCTTAGGAACCAACACTGAATTATCTAATGGCTTTGGCTTAGGAACCAACACTGAATTACAGTATCTAATGGCTTAGGAGTGAAGTTGAGGGTTAGTCTTGAGTAAATAGGACCCTGCGTAATTCTTTAAATTTTACAAATTAATTATAAAGAAAAAGCAACTAATTATAAGTTCAAAAAGCGTTTAGTAAACAAAAAAATGTAATTAACCATTTGAAAATAAAATGCATTTATATAATTTTCTCTGTAAGCTTATAGCCATTTCAAATGACTTAAGTTAGGCCTAAAACCACGATGTAGCTCTCCAATAAGCACACTCGAACTTAGCCAAAGTGCAAGATTGATCAAATTGTTTCATGTAGGCCTACTGCAAACCTAAATACATTTATCCTATCTATATCTTAAAATAATACAAATAAAATATTTATGAATCACTTATGAAAACAAAGCAAATTGTGTGCATAGGTACAAAATAAATATCCAAAGAAATAAAAATGTTTAGCCTATATAACATTTGGTTCGAACACATACGGCGATGGGCAGGCAGGGATGCATGAGCGGGGGGGGGGGGGGGGGGCCTCACACCGGAACTCTGCCCCGGGCCACAAAAATTCTCTCGGCGGCCCTGCAGGATCGAATTGGCAACCTTTGGATTCAAAGGCGAGCACTATAACCACTCAGCTACCCAGCAGCCAGTTAAAAAAAAGGCCTTTGATACAGTTGACCCTGTACCCAGGGTGTAATATTATTAAAAAAATTAATTAGTTACGGTTTTCAATGAGTAACTCAAAAGTGGTTTGGTCGTTATTTAAGTAAAAGGAAACGTGTGTTAAAATTAATGGATCATTGAGCTGAATGGGAGAGCTAGAATACGGGGTGCCACAAGGCTCGGTGTTAGGAGAAATTTTATTTATCATATTTATAAACAATTATTGTAGTGCAAAGTATAATGGAAAAATAACTGCCTTCGCTGATGACAGTGCTGTTTGTCATGTAGAGAACTCTTCGGATTTAGTTTATGAAATAATGAGTCACAACTTAAATAGTATTAAATAATAATAATAATAATAATATTTTATTGTCAAGAACACAGATACATAGTGCATAGACATGGTCAAGTCGTACAGATTTTTTCAAGTACATGAAGACTTATCTAAAATTATATTCTAAGTTATATGGACAATTAATTACAAGAGTTGCTTTCAACTTGTTGCTAAATGCTCTACCATTTATTAGCTTTAATCTCTTCTGGTAGCTTATTATAATAAATTGCACCGTTTATATAAGGAACTATTCCAGTGAAATTTCTCTTATATTCTACGCTATGAAAGCAATTTTTTTGGTGTGTGTGTTATGACAGTGTATTTTATTGTTTTTACTGGAAAATTTTTTGTCTTCCTTTACAAGTATTATTGTTTGGTATATAAATAGTCCATAGACTGCGAGTGAATTATATTTTGTAAATAATTCTTTACAAGAAGTTTTTCGATCAACACGAGCAATAATTCTTACAGCATTTTTTTTGGAGGTAAAAACACTCTTAATGTGCATAGAGAATGTGCTACCCTATAATATCAATCCATAAGATAAATAAGGGTAAATTACCCCAAAATAAACAGTTTTCAAAAGTTCACTGTCTAAGTTTGATGCTAATGTTTTCATTAGATATAACCCAGAAGACATTTTATAACAAACATAATCAATGTGATTGATCCATGATAAATTACTATCCAAGTGCAAGCCTCAAAACTTACATTTGTCCATTGAGCATATAATTTCATTTTCAATTATAAAAACCACAGAATCTGTTTCATTCTTAGGCCTGAACAGAATTAATTCTGTTTTGTCAATATTCATGGCCAATTTTTTTTTTTTTTTTTTTTTAATTTTTACCTGCTGAGGTAGAATATTGTATGATATTTGTTATTTTCAAGATCTTGAATATCTTTAGCCCAACATATTCCAGAGGTATTGTCTGTGTACATTTTTGTAAAATGACAGATCTCAGGCCCTAAAGAGAAGTCATTGACATAAATAACAAAGAGATAAGGACCTAAAATAGATCCCTGTTGGACACCTTGAACAACTGATCTTAAGACAGACTGTTTCTTAAGTAAAAGGTTTTGACTCTTATGTAAAACTTGGGTGCATTGAGTGTGATTTTGTAAAAATGATCTCAACTGTGGTGTATTTGTATATAAATTAATAATTAATTAGTATAGCCCAGATAATATCATTATTTGTAATTGCAATTCATATTACTTCTATAAAGTCATTGTTGTCCGCTACATCAGGCCACACATCACCTGATGTGACGTCATGTCGTGCTATTTGAATAAAGCAACCCGATTGGTGCTCATGATCACGCCACTGCCCTTCCACCTTATTCCTGGATCACCTCATGTCCTGACCCCGACCGCCAGTCAGTTCCCCAGCAGCTCCCGTCCATCATGTAGCCTGGTCGGTTTTTACGTGGTTCAATCGAGTGTATCATTTCATATACCCGCACTTCCCATACGCGACAAATGGCGACGAGGCCGGTAGTGGTGAATTGTTTTGACAACAAAGTGTGACGATTTCGGAACAGTTTTGGCTTGTTAGCGCCACATTAATGTTTATTCTTTGACCGCAAAGTGCGAGTGTATGTATGTCCGACGACGAAGAATCGCCGGGAGAGGACTGGAATATCACACCTTTGTTAGCCGAAAACAGCGCGGGAAGTGCGGAAGTGACAATGTCGGCAATAATCGGGAAAATTGAACCGTTCGATCAACAAGAAGAGACTTGGAATTCCTATATTGAGAGGTTTGAACTTTTTGTGGAGTGCAATGAAATAAAAAGTGATAAAAAAGTAAGTACTTTATTAACTGTAGTAGGACCAAAAACTTATAATTTGCTCCGTGATCTGTGTACTCCAGATAAACCAAATAAGAAATCATACGATGAGCTAGTTAAAATAGTTAAGGAACACTTGTATCCTAAGCCAAATTTAATAGCGGAAAGATACAAATTCAGTCAACGAAATCAACGTGAGCACGAGACAGTAGCTCAGTATGTCGTAGTTTTGAAAAATCTTTCCATTCATTGTGAGTTTGGTTCGAATTTGAACGATTACCTCCGCGATCGTTTAGTTAGCGGTATTCGGAGTGAAACGACCAAACAGAAACTCTTAGCTGAAGCCGACTTGACTTTCGAGAAGGCGGTGAAATTCATCTCAGCGATCGAGGCAGCGGAAAAGGATGCAGCGTCACTAAGTCACGGCGGCAGCGGCATTGTCCACGGCGGGAGAGTGCAGCGGATGGGTGCCAAAGGCGGTGCCGGCAGCAGCTCAAAAGGTGGCGCAAACGCAGCTTCTGCGGGAACTTCGCAGCGAGCAACACATCGAGGTTCCAGTCACGTGAATAAGTGTAACGTGAAGTGCTTTTGTTGTGGCCAGATAGGGCACATAAATAAAGATTGTAAGCTAAAAGGTTGTGTTTGTCATATATGTGGCAGGAAAAATCACATTGCTAAAGTGTGTCGTTCTCGTGATGGGTTTGGTAAGTCGACATCTAATTTCAAACAAAATTATAGTCATAAATGGAACTCGAATATTCAACGCAATAAAAACCACAACTATGTAGAAAAAGTAGATATTGATGAAGTAATAGAGGACGTACCTAATTTATTTCAAATGAATGAAAATGTTGCAGAAAGAATTAATGTCAAACCTTTAACTGTAAATGTTTCAGTTGAAAACCAACCTATTTGTTTTGAAATTGATACTGGTGCAGCAGTAAGTGTAATTAGCGAAAAATTTTATTCTGAAAAATTTCAATCCAAACCTCTTCTGCCGAGCGACCTGACGCTGAGTTCGTACACAAATGATGCTATTATGCCAATCGGTAAAATTAATGTAAATGTTTCTCATGCTAACTTTGAGAAAAATCTTGATTTGTATGTTATTAAAAGGGGAGCTCACCCTCTAATGGGAAGAGACTGGCTTAAGATATTAAATGTTGATATTTCATTTAATAAAAGCTCAATTTTTGACATGAATAAAGCCGAGATCAAAAGTAAAGATGTAGCTAATCAGTTAGTTAAAGAATTTCCTGAGGTATTTTCAGAAACGCTTGGTGAGTACAAAAGTGATCCTGTTAGTTTAAAATTAAAAGAGAACGCCAAGCCAAAATATTTTAAGCCACGTCCCTTGCCGTACACGTTAAAGTCCAAAGTTGAAGCAGAATTAAATCGCTTAGTAGAAGCAGATGTGTTATATCCCATAGATTGTTGTGACTGGGGCACTCCCATTGTACCAGTATTGAAACAAGATGGTTCAGTGCGAATTTGCGGAGACTTTAAGGTTACACTTAATCCTAACTTAGAAATTGAAAGGTATCCTTTGCCTAGAGTTGAAGACCTTTTTGCGGAACTACAAAAGGGAGAGTTGTATAGTAAAATAGATTTGAGTGAAGCGTACATGCAATTAAAATTAGATGAAGCTTCTCAAAAACTGTGCACTATAAGTACACATAAAGGTCTTTTTTCCTACAGACGCATGCCTTACGGTATCTCGTCTGCCCCGGGAATTTTCCAAAGAAAGATTGAGCAGACATTGCAGGGTATGTCAGGAGTTGCAGTGTTTTTAGACGATATACTAATTTCAGGTCCAGATTTTGAAACACATTTGTCTAGATTAAGAAATGTTTGTCAACGCTTAAGTCAATTTGGGCTAACTGTTAAGAATGAGAAATGTCAGTTTTTTGTACCAAAACTGGAATATCTAGGGTATACAATTGATAAAGACGGGTTGCATACTTCACAAAGCAAGGTGAAGGCTATTTTAGATGCGCAGTTGCCTAGAAATGTAACAGAAGTTAAAGCTTTTGTAGGGCTAGTTAATTACTATGCTAAGTTCCTCCCTAACTTGGCCAGTGTCTTAAGACCATTGTACGACCTTTTAAAGAAAGATGTACCCTTTGTTCTTGATAAAAGCTGTTTGCAGAGTTTTAATAAAGTTAAGGAGATGCTTACCACCGCACCCGTTTTAGCTCATTATGATCCACAAGCGCCTGCAATTTTGACGGTAGACGCTTCTAGTACAGGCCTGGGGTGCGTGTTAAGTATCATCGACAAAGATGGCACTGAGAGGCCCGTGTCATATTGTTCGCGCACACTTTCACCAACCGAGTTACAATACAGCCAAATACACAGAGAAGCGCTAGCAATAGTGTATGGAGTGAAAAAGTACCATCAGTACTTATACGGCCGTCATTTTACACTAAGAAGTGACCACAAGCCACTAATTAGTATTTTTGGTCCCAAAAAGGGTTTGCCTATTTTTGCGGCAAGCCGACTGCAAAGGTATGCATTGTTTTTGTCTGGTTATGATTTCAGTATAGAATATGTGCAGTCAGACAAACAATGCCGACGCCTTGTCTAGATTACCGTTGCCAAGTAAACATAATGATGTCAATGACGAAAATCTTTGGGTAGGAACGTATTTGCATTGTTTGAAAGAGAGTTCGTTTCCTGTAACTTGTGATCTGATTCGTGTTGAAACAAAAAAAGATCCAGTTCTGAATAAGGTTTTTGGTTACTTAATGTATGGATGGCCCAACAACTTGTCAAAAGAAGACGGTGAGTTGTATTCTTATTATCTAAGGAAGGATGAAATGAGTATAGAGCAAGGAGTTATCATGTGGGGGTACAAAGTTGTAATACCTACTAAGTTACGTAAGTTTGTGTTAAAAGAACTACACTCAAGTCACATGGGTATTGTTAAGATGAAATCTGTAGCTAGATCGTACATGTGGTGGCCTAGCTTAGATAGCGATATTGAGAATGTAGGTAACAGTTGTACTCCTTGTTTGTTAGAAAGGTCAAATCCACCAAAAACTGAGTTACATAATTGGCACTACCCGAGTAAGCCCTGGGAAAGGTTGCACTTAGACTTCCTTGGTCCTTTCAAAGGAAAAATGTATTTAATTGTTGTTGATGCGCATTCGAAATGGTTAGAAGTGTTTGAAACCAAAAATACATCTGCTAAGCTAACAATCAATCATTTGAGAGATTTGTTCGCAAGGTTTGGTCTTCCTGTGTCAGTCCATTCTGACAATGGACCGACCCCCTTTTAACTCAGTTGAATTTAAAGAGTTTCTAATGTCAAATGGCATTAAACAAACAACGTCCGCTCCTTATTATGCACAATCAAATGGACAAGCTGAGAGCTCTGTAAAATATGCAAAAAACAAACTTAAATGTGCACTTAGGGACACTCTTGACACTAGCGTTGCTTTGAGTAGGATTTTATTTGACTATAGAAATGCTGTACATTTAACAACTAATCAGTCTCCTGCTCATCTCATGTTTAATAGGAATCTCAGAACCAGATTTGATTTATTAAGGCCTAATATTGTGTAAACTGTAAATGAAAAACAAGAAAAACAAAAATTTTATGCTAGAGGTACTAAAACTAGAGTATTGTATCCTAATCAGTATGTGTTAATTAGGGATTATAGAGGGAGAGATAAGTGGGTAGAAGGGTATGTTGTCAAACAGATCAGTCCTGTTATGTATTTAGTTCAGCTGAATTCAGGTGTTGTATGGAAACGACACATCGACCAGTTAGTGGCAGCAGAAATAGAACTCCCAGCTGACAGGAAATCAGGCGACAGTACCGTTGTTGTGCTGCCTAGTCCTCATAGAGAGCAATCAGCTGATCCCCCCTCCTCACCCCAGACAGCGTCCTCACCCCGTGACCGGCAGCCGACCCTCTCTCCTCGAGGCGTTCAAGGACGTCAGTCCCTCTCCCCTACAACTCCTCGTACCGTAAGATCAGCTGACGGTGTAAACATAAACAGACCACCGGATATGTCTTTGTCCCCGCGAAGCGGAGTAGCGTGCCGTTACCCATTGAGAGACAGGAAACCAGTTGTAAAGATGGATCTTTAATATCTCTATTGAGTACGGTATCTCACGTTTATGTAATCTTTTAAGAATTGTTATTTGACTCAATCTGTGTCATTGAATTTTTTTGTGTTCTAAATTCACATTTGAGTTTACAAGGAAGTATTTAATTTACTATTGTGTGTGTTTGTTTTTTAATGACATTGTTAACTGTCAAGTTGATCTACTGTGTGAAATGTTGTGTTTTATATAAAAATATTTGAACCAGTAAATAACTGTTGTTATAAATTAAGTTGGGAGGATATGTGGTGTATTTGTATATAAATTAATAATTAATTAGTATAGCCCAGATAATATCATTATTTGTAATTGCAATTCATATTACTTCTATAAAGTCATTGTTGTCCGCTACATCAGGCCACACATCACCTGATGTGACGTCATGTCGTGCTATTTGAATAAAGCAACCCGATTGGTGCTCATGATCATGCCACTGCCCTTCCACCTTATTCCTGGATCACCTCATGTCCTGACCCCGACCGCCAGTCAGTTCCCCAGCAGCTCCCGTCCATCATGTAGCCCGGTCGGTTTTTACGTGGTTCAATCGAGTGTATCATTTCATATACCCGCACTTCCCATACGCGACATAATCACACTTGTACACATAGAAGACATAGACATAGAAGACAGACATAGAAGTTAACCCTTAACTTACCGTATTGAGCCAGCTTTGACAGAAGAAGACTGTGGTTCACACTATAAGAAGTTTTAGAGAGGTCCAAGTACACCCCGGCAACCTGAGAGCCATCATTGAAATTGTGGTTTGTGCAAAATAAATTGGTTTTAAGCACAGAAAAAAGAAATTTTCTAAATTTTTCTTTGAGACACAATGTTAATTTTCTACATGCAATTTTGTACAAGTGTGATTTATGTCTATGCCAGAGTGTAAGTTACCATAGCTGCCCAGTGATACAACCAAGTACTAATACAAAGTATTTAAGTATAATCCTGGACACTGAACTTAATTGGAAATTGCATTTCAGCAAATCGAAAAGTAAGGTAATAGCCAGTATTCACATTTTTTTTTTTTTTTTATTTGTCGTATGCAGATGATGTAAAAAGTTTAGTTAATTATTCTCAATTTCAATAAAATTGTAATTTATTTAATAAAAAACTGTTAAATGGAATCAAAAGCTCTGCTGAGGGTGCACAGGGCCACGCTCAGGTACCACCCGATCCAAAATTAGCAAGAACATCTGATACTCCCAGTTCAAGTGGGGAAGTTGCATAGAGAGGCCGTTTATAATTCAAAACTGATTTTTACTAAGAACATTGTTTTGAGCTAAAAATTCTTTGAGCTGAACCTTAACACAAACTTCTATTACCTTTGATAGCGCTGCTGCTATTGATATTGGTCTATATTTAAAAATGCATGACTTACCTTCTTTATGCATAGGGATTGTTTTTTATGATTTTAAACATCGAGGGAAACGTGCTTTTTATAAAATAAAGTTAGAGATATGTTAAAGGTTGACTTACAAATTGACAACAACAACTAGGCAGAATAATGTTATGAAGGAAGGTTAAGTGCTGTACATTATTACTTTTAAACACTTAAATTTTTCTAACACTTCATTACTTCCCCTAAAACAAGTACAAATTAATTAGTCTAACTTTTTCCTTATAAATTGAATATTTATTTGATTTAGGTGTAAAGTTATAGATGATTCTTTACTTTCTAAAGTGGACCGAGGAATTATTTAGTTTGTGGTTGCACATGAGTACTTCCTTAAAAAACACTATTAGAAAGGGCGCCATTTGCACTAGACACATATTCTGCTCCACCACTTCTGATGAAGGAATCGGAGATGAGGTGTTCCGCTCTGCTCCACCTTCATCTGGATGACCTCGCTGAATGTACAATGACTGAGAAGTACAATGTGCTGCTGGGGTGCGGATTGTTTTGATGCTGATCTATTGACTAACGGTTGATCTCAAGTAGCCTAGCTCCTCTTGTTTTAAGATTCCCCTACAACAATGGTTAGGTGCTTTTGAACTTTAGTCGAGGAAATTGGATTAACTGATAAGCCTTCTGTTACATTCTTCATTAATACAGTAGATGTGTATAGTAGATTAATATTCGTTGATTTTAGAGCTGTGAGAGACTTTAAGTTTACTGATAAACTCCTGGTATGGCAGTCCATTGAATAGAATCCTAGATGATTTTTTATTGTAGGCAAACATTTTATCATGAGCTTTAGTCTAATGTTGTAATTCAACAATTTTTTTTTAGAAATGCTCAACAGATATAATATTTAGCAATAGCAAACTCAACTATTATTGCCCCAACACCGCTGAAAACTTTGGTAGTTGGCTTAACAGACTAGTGTCATGGCCAGGGGGAGGAGGGGGGGAGTTGTATTTACCGAGATCTTCACGAACATGGCTCAGAACATATTAGAGGGAATCAGAACTCAAAAATTGTTCAGCCTAGAATTGTGTAATTTTCACCAGCGAGCATAGAACTGAAATAGGGGGGCCACTCGTATCCAACTAACATTACAGGTGGTGAAGCCATGTCCCCCCACTTCTTTTGTGGGCAACTCGCGCTCAAATCGATAAACAAATCTAGATTTTGAGTTTTCTTGAGTAAACAACTGAACTCGAAGCTCAATTCAATTTCATTTCCCCCCACTCCTTTAGTGGGCCTAGCCACTGTCCACATGGCTTCACCACTGCGCACGGCGGGCCTCTCTATTTCTGTTCTGTGCTCGCTGAATTTTCACACACGTTCAAACGATAAATAAATCTTTATAGTCGTAAGAGTACATGTGATCATTGACAATATCTTAATTACAGTGCGGCTGCACAGTCAAAAAGCCCTAGCTCTAAAGAAAAATTTGTATAACATAAAATATTTGTAATAAAATATACATATTTATTTTTATATGTCTCTAAAAGTTTGTATAAATATAATATTTGTAAACAAATTAACAATTTTCTTTAATGTAGGTTGCTTTCTCAAAGAGTTGCATTCAGACCAATTTTAACTATAGAGATGACTAACTTATTATAAGGGATTTCATTTCTCTAAACTGCTGAATGCTTTATAGCAGTCACTACTATGAGATGTAGGCCTTGTTTCTTCTCATTTTATTAAAACTTTTCTTAAAGTGCATAACAAAATTTGGTGTAGTATAACTTCCTCTTGAGCCAAGTAGTACGCTAGACACTCGATTGCCCAACATTTTTTGCATTGACACGTTCTATAATCTGACAACGCCTCAGCAGTAATACCTCTCTAGTCAGTGTAATTTTTAACAATGTGTACAAAATGTTCTTTAAATACATTTACAATATTTGTTACAAAACCCAAATCTCGCTTTTTATTGACATAACTTGATAAAATTTGGTTTCCACATTCAATAGGTAGGGTTAAACATAATTGCATTGACACGTTCTATAATCTGACAACGCCTCAGCAGTAATACCTCTCTAGTCAGTGTAATTTTTAACAATGTGTACAAAATGTTCTTTAAATACATTTACAATATTTGTTACAAAACCCAAATCTCGCTTTTTATTGACATAACTTGATAAAATTTGGTTTCCACATTCAATAGGTAGGGTTAAACATATATTTGCTTACAACACCCATATGGTGGCAAACCTACATACTGTACTCACCCCCATGGGGTGTATGAAGAAATAAATAAATACCAGATTTTGATACAATTAGTATGTAGGCCAACCTGGCACTAGGAAGGAACTATCTTATATTTGCTTAACACTCCCAAAGTGGCAAACCTACATCCACTCATCCTCATTTCTATGTTTTTAGGGGGGAAATAAAAAATACTGAATTCCGTTGGAAATCGCTCAGAATTCAGGTCTGCCGTGACAGAGGTATTTTTAGTGAACCATCACCTTTGAAAAGGAATGATTAATATTTAGATAGAATGTTTAGTTATTAGGATACCATTAATTTGAAGATAGTTTGTAGGTTTTCAAATGATGCCAATGAAAGAAGACTTGTTAAAAGGGTGAACGACCCTTTTTTTGTTCCTGTTATCCTGGCTGAAGGTAAGAAAAGTTAGTTTTAATTTAAAATAAAGGTTAAATGAATACTAATACACACGCACTTTTAATTTTGCACTCATGATTGTACAATTATTCTAAACCTTTATGTTTTTGAAAATTCTCATTTATATTATTTACTCTTTGCAATGCAGCTCAGACTTTTTAATGTTTCCTGGTCATGATTTCTGTTATATCATTGACTATGTACACTAACGTGAATAGACATCTCATCCAATGCATTTAGTTTGAGGCAAAAATTTGGAAGTTCGGGGGACGCCGAACCAGTGTCGCTGCCATCGATGTTGTTATAATTCAGCTGAATTTACAGTGCTGCCAAAACATTTTACCAAAACATAAACATAACTTTCAGTTATAAAATGTTTCATCCTTGGTTTAAAAGAGTGGTAATACTGATTTATCTATCATATGTTACGTGTACTTCGATGGACGCCGCACGAGATCGCACCACTGTCAATATGCTTCACACAAGCCTATGCTATGAGAAGTCTACTCACGTAGTGTACAAAGTCAATGGTTATATCTAAATTGATGATATCCTTTTAGACACTAAAAAGTCAAAGAGCAACATCTTCTGCATATACGCCAATTTGTTTGAACACATGAAATATTTTGGAAACCCTTTTCAACTCAAACAAGTGTGTTTTGGATAAACCTAAATTTCTTGGGTTTGAGGTATCTCAAAATGGGACTAAATCACTGACTGAAAAAGTCCATCTAATGCTTCGTATTTTAAACCCAAGACAGCCAAGGTTGTAAGATAAGATTCATTGGAATTTTAGATTTATTCCCTTGGTTCATACCTTAGCAGCTGCAAATCAAAGCCGAGTAGTCAGCAGCAGCAAATCAAAGCCATGTAGTCAGCATAGGAAATCTAAGCCGTATAAGTCAGCACATAAATGTCGTGTAGTCAGCAACAGGAAATTTAAGCAGTGTAGTCAGCAGCAGGAAATCTAACAATTATAAATAGGTTACGTACCTCCGTCTTCAGCTACAATAAATCCAAACTAATCCTGGACTACCATGGTTTCGACAAATAAATTGTCATCATCGGGTCCGATTTCATGAGACCAAACGTCATTTGGTTGTCAAAAAGTTAAAATTCACACACACATAACACGAATAAGTTAACATTTAAAAACTATTAGTGCACTATACAACGCGTACCGGCCGGTAGGTGAACGCCGACTCGGCGTTTGTAGCTGAAGACGGAGGTACGTAACCTATTTATAATTGTCTTAATCAGCTTCGGAGGCTTAACAACATGAATAAGGAAATCTAAGCCGTGTAGTCAGCAGTAGCACATCAAAGCAGAGTAGTCAGCAGCAGCACATCAAAACCATGTAGTCAGTGCAGGAAATCTAAACGATGTCAGCAGTAGCACATCAAAGCCATATAGCCAGCAACAGGAAATCCAAGTTGTGCAGGCAGCAGTAGCACATCAGAGCCACCTAGTCAGCAACAATAAATCTAAGCAGTGTAGTCAGCAGCGGGAAATCTAAGCTGTATAGTCAGCAGTAGCACATCAAAGCCATGTAGTTAGCACAGGATATCAATGGCGTGTAGTCAGCAGTAAATATAAGCGGTGTAGTCTGCACATGGAACAACGGAGTCATCTGGTTGAAATAAAACATTAAGATAAAGGGTTGGTTCACACAGTACAAACCACTACACTTTCTGTAAACAGAGGCGTACCACAGGGTCTGTTCTAGGCCCTGTAATCATCACCTTGGTCTGTTCGAGAGAAAACCATTATATGCTGGCAGAATACTTTTCATCCTCTTACCTTCAGTAATGAGGAATCTCTTGGGAAAGCAGTTGAAAACAGCACTGGATGACTGGCTGACAACATGGCCCTTCTACACCATGGAAGAATTCAAAAGTGGAAGACTACATACTTGACATAAAAAAACTTGTTCTATAAATTATTGATGCTGTAAATTTCTCTATAAAATTGTAATAAGGAGTTTCTGACTTCTGATTTCAGTAGCACATAAAAGCCGTGTAGTCAGCAGAAGCATATAAAACCCATGTAGTCAGCAGCAGCACATCAAATCAGTGTAGTCAGCATCACCACATCTAAGCCATGTAGCCAACAACAGGAAGTCCAAGCCGTGTAGTCAGCAGTAGCACATAAAAGCTGTGTAGTCAGCAACAGGAAATCTAAGCCGTGTAGTCAGCAGCAGCACACCAAACCAGTGTAATCAACATCATCACATCAAAGCCATGTAGTCAGCAGTAGCACATAAAAGCCGTGTAGTCAGTAACAGGAATCTAAGCCGTGTAGTCAGCAGCAGCACATCAAATCAGTGTATTCAGCATCATCACATCAAAGCCCATGTAGTCAGCGCAGGAAATCTAATCCATGTAGTCAGCAGTAGCACATAAAAACCATGTAGTCAGCAACATGAAATCTAAGCCGTGTTGTCAGCAGCAGCATATCAAAGCAGTGTAGTCAGCATCATCACATAAAAGCCATGTAGTCAGCAACAGGAAATCTAAGCCGTGTAGTCAGCAGTAGCACATCAAAGCGGTGTAGTCAGCAGCAGAAAATCTAAGCAGTGTAGTCAGCAGTAGCACATAAAAACTGCGAAGTCAGCAGTAGCACATAAAAGGTGTGTAGTCAGCAGTAACAGATGAAAGCCGTGTAGTCAGGAGTAGTGGAGTAGTACATAAAAGCCGTGTAGTCAGCAACATGAAATCTAACCCATGTAGTCAGCAGTAGCACATAAAAGCCGTGTAGTCAGCAACATGAAATCTAAGCCGTGTAGTCAGCAGCAGCACATCAAATCAGTGTATTCAGCATCATCACATCAAAGTCATGTAGTCAGCGCAGGAAATCTAACCCATGTAGTCAGCAGTAGCACATAAAAGCCGTGTAGTCAGCAACATGAAATCTAAGCCGTGTTGTCAGCAGCAGCATATCAAAGCAGTGTAGTCAGCATCATCACATAAAAGCCATGTAGTCAGCAACAGGAAATCTAAGCCGTGTAGTCAGCAGTAGCACATCAAAGCGGTGTAGTCAGCAGTAGCACATAAAAGGTG
>CM061537.1:109033623-109065918 GCA_030545055.2 Neoaliturus tenellus
GGAAGGAGAATTGGAATCATTAGACAGCTGTTGTAAAAACAACTGCTAGAAAAACAGGAAGAACATATGTTATAATTCTAAAATATTTTTAAGCTTCTTGGGTCCAGATACACTGAAATTTTGATCGAATTTCGATCAGGAGGCGATCTCTAGTATACATAAAACGACGTAAAGAATCAAAACAATTGATTTATGTAAACATTTTAATTGTTCCTGAGCAAATGTTTTTCTGAAGGGACAAAAATATTTGTAATCGGGCTAGCCTACATCAACTTCGCACTAGATCACTTCGGCTTTCAAACAATCCAATGCTAATTTGGTTTTATTTATTTGATCGGTCAACATCAAAATACGTTATAGTAAAGAATTACAAATACTAAGTAGATTATTTAAAAAAAAAAAAAAAAACTACACTTGCAATGTAAATTTACAATGTAAATTTAAACATAATGCAATCAAACATTCAAAGACATCAAAATGGTAACATTCCAAGCGACCTTTTCCGTGTTAAGTTTAAATTGGCAATTTAGAAATAAAGATATCGCCAGGCGGGGAGGGGGGAGGGGAGAGGACAACAAATGACGGTGCAGAGGTGACGGAAATGGTGTATCCATGTAGCGGGCCTGCCGACACTTATCATGGACTCGGCTTTGAATTAATCTTGGGCAACGCGTCATACCATTTGGTTTCGTGAGAACCTGGGACAAACTATGACTGATTACAGAGTGTCGTGGGTGGATTTCGGCAGCGGAGAGTTTCAGAGCGAGTTTCGGTGTCGATTTGAAGTGAGCGTGTGTAAGATTAATTGATTTTCGTGGCATCAGCCCCATTTCGATCATCCTCGATGAGGAAAGAGTGATTGAATCGTAACTGATTATAAAACCTGACTGATCTTGGATACAAAAAGTAAAATATAGGGTGGGAAAAAGTCTGTAAACGACGTAATATCTTTTAAAGTATTTAAGTTACCGTATAAGACTAAAACTTTGCAAATTGATTTTGAGTGAGAAAGTTTACTTAAAGTACTTATTGCCCTTGGACCACCAAGGGGATACAGTCCACAAGGAGTCTGAAGAAAATCTTCTTTTACAACACCATATTGTTTGAACCATTATTCAGAGTACAATAATTTTGATATAAGATAAAAACGAATTCCAAAGGCGAGTTTAAAGACTTTCCTCGACTGGCGAGTCCAAAGTAATCATTCTGTGGAGGGGCCCAGCAACGTATCGGAATCGATGTTAAGAAACGAATGAGAATCTGAGAGCCTCTATTCATGGATTTTGAGGGCATTTCCCTTTTTTTAATCCTGTATATCCACCAGAGAACCCAATTTATCAACTCCACAGACGGAGGGAACTCCGCGATATCCCAAACCGCGAACCCCTGGTGACTCTTTTTCTAGACTCCGCAAAAAATTCTGTAGACCCCAGACTCCCTCTTTTCTCAATCCTGTAGACCCCGGAGATTCTCTTCCTCAATCACGGAGACGCTGTAAACTACCTTTTCTCAATCCTCGAGACCCAATAACCCCAATTTTCCAATCCGTGAGACCACAACAACCCCTTTCATCCAACATATAGACCTCAGGAAACCTCTTTCCTCCATGTTGTGGACCCCGGGAACCCCTTTGCCGACCGACCGCCGCTAACGAGACCCAGGTAACAGGAAGGCCCCGAGTTGCCTCGGCGGGGAACTGCCGCAATTATGATTTACTATTCAATTGCGAGTACGGGTTCACGAGAAGGCGAGCGCTGCGGCCCGATAGATGGAATGTAATACTCGAGATTAACTGCCTAGGTTTGGCGAACAGTTAGCTCCGGCCGAGCTTGTAGTGTAAATTGACAATTACAAGCCGCGCCGTGTACCGTGGTACTGCAGTGCAGAGCGGCGGGGTAACATTGTGGCGAGGTATAGTGATTCTGGTAGTTCTGTCAGGATGAGTTGAATGTTTGTAGGATTTTTAAATCTAGAAATGGTTACTATTTGTACGTAAAAATCTAACAAATTACCGACGAGAAAAATTACCTCCCAGAAGGCCTCCCATAAAATTCAGTTATTTATGTAAAACCTTATCGATGAATTTCAATGAATTTTTACCAAGCAATAATGAAATATCTGTAAATTTTTTTGACACTGGGGTGTTTTGAAATATCAATATTTATATTGATAACCTGATTAGCAAAGGTTATGAAAAATAAAGCTGAGAAATGTTGAAGTAAATGTCGAGAGAAAAGATGAGAGGAAAGAGAATAGAGAAAATTGCAGGTAGTATAGTAAAACCATTGACTATGTACACTGTACAAAGTCAATGGTAAAACTATAAAAATCAATAAGTTTTTGGATCAAGAATAATGCAAAATCATCAAACTTTGTTTAATGATTTTTTTAAATTTTGGGAACTATCGTTTACTTTGTGTTTCAGTAGACTAATTTGATAATCAGCTCCAACTGATCATGTTTCGGCTGACAAACAAGATTTCACTACGGATTATTCGCTCCGTCCGCGTTAACAGGTGATGGGAGGCGGAGGTGACGAATCCGTTATCACCCTAACGCCGAGGTGTCACCCTTTCAAACAATTGATCGGAGGCGGACGAGGCGTCGCGTCGTGGAGGTGTCGAGTCCGTTATCACCCTAACGCTGTGGTGTCACCCTTTCACACAGGTGATCGGAGGCGGACGAGGCGTCGCGTCGCGGAGGTGACGAATTATCACCCTAACGCTGTGGTGTCACCCTTTCACACAGGTGATCGGAGGCGGACGAGGCGTCGCGTCGCGGAGGTGACGAATTATCACCCTAACGCTGAGGTGTCACCCTTTCACACAGGTGATCGGAGGCGGACGAGGCGTCGCGTCGCGGAGGTGACGAATTATCACCCTAACGCTGTGGTGTCACCCTTTCACACAGGTGATCGGAGGCGGACGAGGCGTCGCGTCGCGGAGGTGACGAATTATCACCCTAACGCTGTGGTGTCACCCTTTCACACAGGTGATCGGAGGCGGACGAGGCGTGGCGTCGCGGAGGTGACGAATTATCACCCTAACGCTGAGGTGTCACCCTTTCACACAGGTGATCGGAGGCGGACGAGGCGTCGCGTCGCGGAGGTGACGAATTATCACCCTAACGCTGTGGTGTCACCCTTTCACACAGGTAATCGGAGGCGGACCAGGCGTCGCGTCGTGGAGGTGTCGAGTCCGTTATCACCCTAACGCTGTGGTGTCACCCTTTCACACAGGCGGACGAGGCGTCGCGTCGCGGAGGTAACGAATTATCACCCTAACGCTGTGGTGTCACCCTTTCACACAGGTAATCGGAGGCGGACGAGGCGTCGCGTCAAGAGGTGACGAATTATCACCCTAACGCTGTGGTAAAACCCTTTCACACAGGTGATCGGAGGCGGACGAGGCGTCGCGTCGCGGAGGTGACGAATTATCACCCTAACGCTGTGGTGTCACCCTTTCACACAGGTGATCGGAGGCGGACGAGGCGTCGCGTCGTGGAGGTGTCGAGTCCGTTATCACCCTAACGCTGAGGTGTCACCCTTTCAAACAGGTAATCGGAGGCGGACGAGGCGTGGCGTCGTGGAGGTGTCGAATCCGTTATCACCCTAACGCTGAGGTGTCACCCTTTCAAACAGGTAATCGGAGGCGGACGAGGCGTGGCGTCGCGGAGGTGACGAATTATCACCCTAACGCTGTGGTGTCACCCTTTCACACAGGTGATCGGAGGCGGACGAGGCGTCGCGTCGTGGAGGTGTCGAGTCCGTTATCACCCTAACGCTGAGGTGTCACCCTTTCAAACAGGTGATCGGAGGCGGACGAGGCGTCGCGTCGTGGAGGTGTCGAGTCCGTTATCACCCTAACGCTGTGGTGTCACCCTTTCACACAGGTGATCGGAGGCGGACGAGGCGTGGCGTCGCGGAGGTGACGAATTATCACCCTAACGCTGTGGTGTCACCCTTTCACACAGGTGATCGGAGGCGGACGAGGCGTGGCGTCACGGAGGTGACGAATTATCACCCTAACGCTGTGGTGTCACCCTTTCACACAGGTGATCGGAGGCGGACGAGGCGTCGCGTCGTGGAGGTGTCGAGTCCGTTATCACCCTAACGCTGTGGTGTCACCCTTTCACACAGGTGATCGGAAGCGGACGAGGCGTCGCGTCGTGGAGGTGTCGAGTCCGTTATCACCCTAACGCCGAGGTGTCACACTTTCAAACAGGTGATCGGAGGCGGACGAGGCGTCGCGTCGTGGAGGTGACGAATCCGTTATCACCCTAACGCCGAGGTGTCACCCTTTCAAAGGGCCGCGATAGTCGTTCCATTAGAAACGTGTTTGGAAAACTAGTTTTGGTTTCTCAGCTAGCCAGCCTCCATTATGTAACTTGAAGCTCCGTGTCTAGCTATGACAAATAGAAGCGGCGCGCTTAATTCCGAACTATAGCAATGTTAATTGAAGCGAAGTTTGACGACAGGATACACAAATAATCGAAACCTAACGTCTTACATGAGTAGGCTTTGTTGTAGAAAAAATTGGCGACTAACGCAAAGTTTCTAATGAAAATTTTAGTAAAAAGTTTTCTTTCTAACATTAAAGAACGAATATATGATTGATATGATTCAAAATCATGTTTTTGTTACTGAGGAGAAATTGAGCTATTAAATCAAAAGCGTAATGAATAATTAATTAATTGTGGTCTTGGTCCTCCATTGCATTGTCTGTGGAACAAACATATAATTTTGATAAGCACAGACCAAGGGAAACAGCTCAAGGCTAACTTACAACTAGCTTAGGTTAACACGAATCTGAATTTTTTATAAATTTGTCTCGCCCTAGTTTAATTAACCTAATGAGCTCACATTTGTGCCCGAACAATAAAAATAGTTTTAAACCATATTCTGAAAATACATCAAAAACCATTACAAAAGCTATTAAGACCTTTTAAATAAAAATAAATGACTTACATAATTTTTACGCACTAGTAAATTTTATTTAGCCACCATCAAAGACAATTAAAATCCCAGAGATTCCACCATTGAATCCACACCGCCCGAGGTTTTATCACTTTTTCAAATACCTTATAACGACTTTATTCGAGCAGCTATAAAACTACCCAGTCTTCGGCATAAAACGATATCTGGGGGAGAAGTGGCAGTTACAGCTATCGTACTGTTGGGACTTTTAGTTCTAGTTTGCATTTGCTGAATAAAACATTAGATAAAGGACCGGAGACCGGAGCAAAGGGCGTCATATCTCCGCACGAAGTTATCAGCAGTCGAAGATGTCCTTACGCTATAATAGCGCCGTTCATTTTTACGAGGTGGTCTAGTCGTAAGTCGCCGCCATTATGATACTGGAGACATTTGAAAATGAACATTATAAGTCTCTGGTGAATATCGCACCTCCCATTAACACGGGAAACTGCTGCTTTCCTCTAAAAGCCCCTAAGTGGTCGCAGATTACATGCGGTGGATCGTTAAATTCAATTTTAATCTGGTTGAAAACGAATTTGATAGATATATTAGAGATAGTTTAACTCGAGTTTATGTTAGTTGCTTAAGGAGATGAGCAGAGTTTATAGTTTAGCTACTTTGTTGTTTGAAACTTGCAAAATATATATTATTCACAATAATGTAGTAATTTTTAACAGATAACATACTATGCAACTTATATAACTCGTCAGCCTGTTTTGCCATCACGTTATCGCGGTTCAGTGAGCGCGATCTAAACTGTAACAATATAAAAAGAAATAATAAAACTAAAAGTAGAGGGTAAATTGTAAGCACTGCATTAAATAAAGTGAATCATACACGTAAAAGCGTGATTGCACTCTGAGGACGAATTCCTCGGCACAACCCGAGCTTTTTCTTTACAGCTTTTCCGACTATTGTCTGTGCAAAATAAAAACTGTAGTAGAAAAACTAACACTAGGTTCAGGGACAACATCTCCGAGGCTAATTTATGCTCTTTAACCTATTACCAAGTTTTAAGATCAAAAGTTTTAGAACAGTTGTAGTAGTAGGTGTGTTCCTACACACCCTACACATACATTTCTAAACCAGCATCTTTAAATGAGCCTATACAATCCTTAGAAAGTACTTCCATTCTCCACAACGAGGATTCACAGATTCTCCTTTCTCCAACAGTTTAAGCCAATCATGAAAAGAACACTAAAAGTTGCAGTATTTTGTGCTAACTACATCAGCCTACTCCAACAAGACATTTGAAGACTCCCCAATAATCAAGGATAGTTTACACTCCATTTTAATATTGTAAACAAAAACTTCTAGATTAGAGAATAAAGTAGGCCTAAGTGCATGTGCCACGTTTCTATTTCCTATTCCAGTCGTCGGGAACAATATTAAAGCATGTGTAGGCCTATGTATCATAGGTTTTATTCTTGAAATCCATTATCGAGAAAGATAGCAGAGAGTAAATCCATTTACCATGCACAAGATATTGTTTAGTCGCTTTTCCAGCCCAAACCCACCGTGATCATGAACCGCAGTAGAAGGCGGGCCCGTGTCCCGTGTACCATACCGAGCCTAGTTTCCAGCCCTACTCCAGTTCCACTTCGGGTTCTAATTGCCATCGTGTTATCTGCTATGTCACGATCGTCTTTACCTAACATTACGACTTCCGCCTGCAGTTAGGCACAGCGCCATCGCCTCTCAGCTGACAACAGAATTTAAATGTGGGGCCGCCATGTCGAGCCGGTGCCTAATTGAATTTATATTTCCAAGAATCTAGGATATCAGCTGAGTACTCCTAGAGTTTAATGCTGGCTTTCAGTGTCACAGGAATGTTTACAAAAGTTGTGTTCAGAGTTATTGGGGTCCCAGTAATCGACTTTTATATTGTGCATGATATTTATGTTTTAGTGAAATTGGTAATCACAAGGTTGCCCGTGCGCAAATTGCGCATTTTAGGATTGTGTATGAGTGAAACTCACCTACAGTACGTGAATGTTGATCATGAAGTGACAGAGATCTATTTTTGTTTACTATGTGGCTTTTAAAATTCATCTGAAGGTAATCAGCTGTTAAATTACAATTCATATTAAAGAACTTGCAATAAAAGTTGGTCAACATTTTAAAGCGCCCTCTAGAAATAAATCAAAGGCAAGGGGGCGAAGCACGAAACAATATGACCTTTTTAATTACGATTCGTCACTGCGGTATATCCTAAGGTTTAAAATGACACCTCAATCTTAAAAATCGGTTCAGTAGGTCGAGAGAAAAAGGGACGCAACAGACGAAACCCTTATAGAAATAAGAAAATAGATGAGCATATAGATTCAATCGAAAAATTAAAGTTTTGAGTAATATAAACAAGTATTTAAAGCCAAAACAAGATAACTGGCAAACCAACAAAGAAAACACATTCGTTGGGGAAGGAGAACTAATTATTCCTACGGCCTTGTAAGTACCATTGAGGGAACATTTCATAAGGCGGTCAATTGAGCCGAACGTCAGCAATATATTAGCAACGGCGCGGCCGATTTTTATGCACACTGATGATCGATGGCACAGCGCGGCTTGTACAGCTTAATACAACAATTCTCCAACAATTGCAGTCTGCATTTATCAAAGAGGCCGATACAATTAATATCTGAGGTTCGGCCTTGACGAAGCGGAGCCAACACTTGGTCAAACGGTCAGCGTGCCAGATATATCACTTATCAGTCTCTGGCACGGATACCCTCATGAATGGCTGGCCGATACCACCACCACTACCACTACCACTATTACCACTCACTGCCAGTCGACCGCGTCACGACCCAGGGGAAACTAGTTTGCAAAAACCGCATTGACTTTTAAATCCTCTATCTAGACCGACAAAGTAAAAAGTCCCCGTGTTAATATAGATAACCAGATGTTTGCAGCAAATGTATGCGGGAAACACCCAGGTGCTTATGGGTGTGGATATTTTCAATTTAATGGCGTGGCAATTACGAAACGACACCGAGTGATTTGTTTTTCTCGAACAAACTTGAGTGATCGTTATCAAAGTGATTACCGGTAATAGTATTAATTTGTCCGATGATTTATGACAGGCATAACAGAAACTCGCTTTTTATTGCGGCAAGGACTTGTCCGGGGCTTATCTTTAACACTATCTCGACTTGCGGCCACATTAGTAATGTTGTAAATCACCGCATTATAGTTGGAAAATTATGCGCTGCATTGGTAGCAACACATAAACGTCACTATATTCAATTAAGGAATAAAACTGTAAAATCGAAACCAAGGTTAGGTTTGCTTCTGAGATTTTATGATTACTTTTTGTCTGTGCAAAAAATATAAGCTCAACTGATATCTAGAACTGAATATTAACTCACCACACAAAGTTTCTTATGTGTATTATTTCATAATCAATCAATCTGGTTTGATACAAGCTATTTTTTCTGTGAAAGCTATTAAAATATGTTGTCCAACGGTTTAATCCACGTGACCAAGGTCAACTCTTTTTCAAAGCGTCGTTACTAGAGTAAAAAATTAACAAAGGAATGCAATATCGACAAAGCTTGGATTTGAATGCAGAAGTCGTAAATGTTGGTTACAATCTCATTTTTTTTAGCAAAACATTGCTCCTTCACTCTATGCAAAAATAATGTTATTAAGATTACAAAATTAAATTTGCCAACGCTCTTAGTAATTAACAAGCTAAATCTCCACAATACAACAGCTGCTCGTACATTAATTGTTATGCTCCTACCAGCACCGTCGCTATCGGTACATGCGATCAATACACGGTACATCGATGCAGTTTACATCGAAATCCGAGTCATTCGGGTTCGTCTTCAAGTGATGTAATCGGGAAGATACTCGGTGTTACATTTCAATTTTTTATTCGCCCTAATAGTAGTTTCTCTGTGTATTGTGGCATCGGCGTCCGATTACGAATCAGTGACGTCACACCACCACGTCACACCCGTGACGTCACACACTCCACCTCGTCACCGTATGACGTCACACATACGTCATCACACGTCACAAATACGTAACCACTGATTAAAAACCGCTGAATTTGCGTTTGTCCCAGGTCTCCCATAATGCCTCTACTCAGACCGTTTGAAATAGAAAAATTACGAGTTATAGCATTCAAGGTAATCGTGAAAGTTTATACTTCATAAATTCTTCAAACCCCATGGTTCTGTTTCCTCTTTAAAATTGCGTTTTTGGTGGACGTTACTAGATTAGTCTATAGGTTTCTCGCGATCGAGCAATTTATTTTGTGGTTTTGTAAAAAACTTCATACATATAATTTTTACAGTTTATGCTCGTAGTTCATTTTTTTCCCAATGTATGGTTTGGCATGGTTTAGCAATAAATCCTCTTAGATGTTTTCATGACCAATAAAAATATTGTTCACAATTCAATATTGTGATTATCATAAAAAAATACAATTATCTACAGCTGTACATTAAAAGATGAATTCAAGTACGAGGCTTCGCCTCGTACTTGAAACTCGATCTTGCACCGATAACGACCACTTTCCGGACTAGTGACGAAATATACTATTTTTTTACAAAATAGTATTAGTATTTAATCTAGAGGGAATTCCCCTTTTTCATAATTTAAGTACATAAACGACAAATATTATATTGATCAAAGCACTTTAAAACTTACCAAATCTTAATACATAAGTATTACTAAAAACTCAATAGGAACAAATCTTAAATGAGAAAAACTGATTGACTATTTGGAAAGAAAACCCATCACCCAATCATTTTCGTCGACACCCCTTATCAGAAAGTCACATTCTCACCGGCCGGCCCGGAATGTCCGAATACACCGATCTAGTGTTTGTATCGAATCAGATAATTTTCATTAGTGGACCCGTGACAAACGACGCGGCGACGCGTCGTTCCCCGCGCGTTTCTAAAAGCCCCTAATCGCGCCCAGTTTCGGGCCTCGATCAGTCATAACGCTAAGCCCGTTTCCATGTCGCTGTCCACAGCCTCGTCCCGCCCCGGTCTCATTTGTCCCAAGACGATAAATGACTACAGGATTTGTTTACCGAAAGTCTACAGGTATCTGTTTGTGATTCGGGATCGGCGATGGAAGTGTGTTGGTGTTTTATTTTATTACTGGCTTCGCTCACGTGCAATTGAGGTGCAACCAGCGAACACGTTCGCTCTGTTCACTCGCTTCTACAAACAAAAATGTTTAATAAACTATAACGTCTATGTTTAGTTAGTTTGAGTAATCGCCTTATGAAATCTGTGACCACGACAATAGCAAGGAAACCTGCAAAGCTAGTATGGAGGAGCTCTGATGTACTTCCAAAACAAAACCTTATACAGCATCTGAAAACTTTATTATTTTTCTTGCAACAGAGTTGCCTAATACTGTATATTCAATGGTATTTTCGTAACGATGTAACATTAGACTTCACAACAACCCCACTTCACAAGCAAACTTTTCCATTTAAGTATAGGATTATTATTTTCATAAGTTTAGGGTTTTCATTTAAAGCAGTTGAAAGGTGTAGCAGCAAATAATGTAACTTCAGTTATTTTACGTTACATTGAACTAATTACGTAAATACTTCGATAGTTCTAACTACTCAATGAAACATCAGAACGGCATAATTTAGTTCCAGTTAAAACAAGTTTAGGCTTAGTATTTAATAAAACTAAAGAAATTAGCTAAGTTACTTCGACACTAGTTGTATGAATAAATTCAAAAACTGTTGAAAAATAACTTTCCGAGAACAAAATTACGAAAGTAGGCCTATTTACACTGCAGAAACCGAAAAATCTGAAGACTGAACTTATAACGTTGGAGAAACAGTGTTTAGTGAAAAGATATTAAAATTTAATGAAAGAGTCTGTATAACCTAAAGAGAAGAGGACGAACATTACAAATTAAAATACAAATTAAAATAACCGATTAAAGGCTTGGGTGCCAAGAAGACTTGAACTTCAATTAAACCACTCATTTAAGTCTCCCGTATTTCGGACATCGATGGTCAGATGTCTTTCAACACAACCCTTAATCGGTCATTTGTCTGAGGCTTTTTGTATCCAAATCCCCGGCTCCATCAAATGTCGCCGCCATCAGCGGGGTGTGTCGAGGGGGTGAGAACTTACCCCCTCCCCTCCTGTTGTGACAGACTAGACAGATCTTCATAACACCCCTTTTCGGAGGCCTTTGCGCCTTTTTGTCAACACCTCTTTGTCAACGGCGCACTTCCCTCGGTCTTTTATCGCTTTTGTCATGCAGACCGGCTTCCGCAAGGGTAAAAAGTGAATGGGCCCGAACCCTCGCTGAATGAAGCACATCCTCCACGATTAATTTGATCGTCAAGATGGAGTTTCAGTTTCTCACTGGAGCTAGAACGCCTCGCAGAGTGATGGCTGGAGCTGCTCCAAACAAAAACGTGTTCGTTCTGGTGAAATCACTTAGTTATTGGCAAAGATTAAGTCACTTAGTGTTTAAAAATGTTTATTGCGTGAACAGGTTTCATTTTTTTTTATATATATTTTCCATTAAGTAATTACATTTCTTAGTAATTTCTGTGGCTGTAGATTTTAAAAGAATATGTTATGTAATATTCGACATGAAAAATAATTAATAGGTGTTTGAAAGAATATAAACATTTTTCTAATATTTTAGTTTAGAATACAACCTACAAAGTAAAGTATACAAGGAAAAGACCTTCTAAAAATTGACGCGCCTGACGTGTTACGGACCTTGTCACTACGCGTCTGCCAACACCTTTATAATCCAACGACACTTGCTACAGACCAGTGCTGCCAACGCATTATCATAATCTAATAAAATATGACCGCGATAATCCATTTACCCCGGCCCCTGGAGCCCGGCGCTAAGCCGACCTATTACACGGATCCCAGGACGTGAGGTGGTCCCAGCCTGTCACGTGACCACCGAGGACCGAGCTTTGGTTGATGAAAAACACCAAATATCAAGAGATCAAACTCTCAACGAACATCTATAATGTTCATAAAATGACTGGAAAATATCAAAGTCTGGACGTTTGTAATCACTACAAATTTCTGAATGTTGTGATCTAAAGAGCCTGATCCTTGGTAAAAGGAATACCTCAAAGATGAAAAGAATATTCAAATATATTCAAATACATATTGAATATTCAAAGATGAAAAGGAGTTTTAACGATCAAACAAGAGAAAATCATACACTTTACTATGAATAACGTTTTAGTGTCTTTAATTTGAGAATATAAAACATTTTGAAAATAGTAAGGCCTTGAATAGTATAAGGCCCCTCTTCTAAGCTAAGCCGGATACTTTTATTTGAAAATTTAAATTATAAGTAAAAACTATTTTTACAGGCTACAGATGTCTTTCATAGATGTAAATTCTGCTGGGGCAAACTGAGACGACATTGGTGGTTTTGCTACATCTACACCCTGCTACTCAGGCACTATCAGAATAAAAACAACTGTATTATCTGATTATCCCGACTAGTCCACGAGAACTGTTCACAGTCCCAGAAGGGTGAGCACGGGTGTAAAATCAATTTGGAGTGTCCATCACTGCGGACAGAGCGGCGTATTATGTGGTTGGGCACCGAGGCCACTTTGTCTCAGCAGTAATGTTTAATTTGAGGCTGGCCACAAACAGCCACCGGTGGTAAGGCACCTCGGGGTGAACGATCTAGGATCGAGGAGTCAGGGTGCAGAACAAGGCACAGGAGTTATCATCACCTCGACAGCGATTAGAGTGCGGGTCTGTATGGGGGAGAAGTAAGCAACTGAGTAATCTTGATGAAAATACCCACAGCGACACTTAATAATATTTTGTTGTTGGAGTTGAGGTAACTATTTAACACCACTGTGAAGATTATTTAAACTTTTGTTTAATGGTAGTTACAGAGCGGATTTCTAAAGTTTTGAATTTTCTCATGCGGTATTCGTTTCTTTTAGATGAAAAATTACGTTTCTTAATTTGTAAAAGTACTTTTTAAAACAAACGTTGCTTTTCCAGTTCAATCTCGTGGTCTTTGTAGTTTTAGAAGAGCCAAATAGTTGGAGATCGTAAGAAGGCACCAAAAGTTACTATGTATGTAACAGAGGAAAATAAAATTAGTAATACATACATAATATAAAAACATATCAATAGCAATATCTACAATCGATAAATTCAATCTATGCTGGAAAATTGTTGAGCTAACAAAAATTCGCATCCGTCAAGCACCTGTAATTTCACAGATTTTATTTCGTTCATCAAAATTTGCTCAGGAGAACCTTTTTGGACTGTAAAACCATCTGAAAAGATATTAAGCTCCGGAGATTTATTCAATGAGAATTTTGAGTAATCTTTGAAACATTTTATGAGCCATTCAAACCTTCAAAGCGCCCGTCGAAAATTTAACCCCTCCTACCCCTCGGTTTCTTGTCTGTTTGCACCCGAGTTCCTGTCCACGATTTGCCTTTCTTCTTGTAGATACATCGTATGGCATTCATAGCCAGCCACCAACTTCTGAAATATATAAAACATTATCTGCGATGCTTAGCACCTGCATCAAAACATTTAAATCTAAACTGAAAGAAAAAGTTATGATCTCTTTTTATAAAGCTAAATCCAGGGCGCTAAGCCATTGCAGGCCAGCTTCACTTGAACAATGCAGCCCAATCAACCCATCGGGGAAAGCACTCATAGGGCACTCATTGACTATGTGAGTCATAGTCTGGAACTCCGCTCCACAGCCGCATGACTCGTCTTCTGTCATTCTTTTTGTGTAACATAAAGTTTTAGATAGCCAAACAAAGCCCTCGGCTGCAGCGTCTTCTCCAGTCTGCGGCTCCTGAGCTGCGGTCTAGCCCAGGCTCAGCCATGGCTGTGGTTTGCCGCCTCTGCAAAAACCTACCAATCACACTCCCATAATGGCTCCTTTTGCCAGAATAAAAAGTAAGCGCGGTTGTCGAATTACTGTTTCCTTGATTGCTTGTGGCCTCCAGTGTGGGCGCAAAAAGAATTAAAGAAGGAAATTCTCACCTGGGGTTGGCGGGGCTCAACAAACTCAATTCTGACTAGTTCGAGCTATTTGACAAAACCGCCGGTCGGCGCTGGCAACTGTGAATTCGTGTAATTGTCACTTCTCCGTCATTAGCGTTGTGCAATATGGCCGATGGGAAATCCTTTTTGGTTACCGTCAAATTACGTTAAAATTACCCTCGTACCCCTTGAGGTAAATATAATCATTATGATGAGGAATTAGATGTAGAATTGCATTTTTTCAGGTGTGAATATGTATTTTTATCAACCGCAGAGCTTTCACTTGACCACTTAATCAAAATGCCAAGAGGGGACTTTTCTTCTTTTAATTTGTTTGGTGGAGTTGACATATGAAATAAGTTTGACCTTCATATTTTATCCTCTTGGGATATCAAAGTACTTTACTATGTCAATGTATCCAGTATATTTTCAATGTCTATAAATCTGAACATTCACATCACAACCTTACCCATGTTCTACAGGCAAATGTCACAAATGACAGAATAGAAAATTCTGAATGAAAGTACTTAGGATGTTATTGTTGCACCCTTCCTCCCCAGCTGAGGTGCACCGCCGCCGGGGGGTCGACTCCACAAGCTGCAACGCTCGGCCCAGGGTATCCGTTCCGGACCATCGGACTGATCCAGGACGACGGGAGGCGAAAGGTTGCCTTTACCGCCGCGGCCGACGCGACAATGCGCCATATCCACACTGAAATGTTCACTGTCCGATATGACACGTACATCCACATCTCTTATCTCATCCGACTGGTTTTCACCGAAATCGATTTGGAATTCAGATTCGACATGAGCATACATGGCCATGTCTTAATTATCGGATGAGAGGAGGACGCGGTGACCCGGTCCTGGGGAATGCCGGGATGGAACTGAGACAGTGGATCGGTGGGAATGAACCACCGCGTCAGAGGTCGCCCTCTATGGGAAGTAAGTAGACGTTGACGATTTTGTGAAGACGTTCAGCAGAGTTATTCTACTTATGCCTTCTTCTTCGTCTTTTGCCCAGCCACCGATTGACAGCGTCATAGAATTACGCAAACTTTACACAAAGCCACAAACATATATTTTTCTAAGAAAAACTGAGGAAACTGATAGACTTCCGATTGGCAGCTCAGAATCAGACCCTCTTGTCAACAAAATTATCGTTAAAAAACTCCAGTGTGGAGCATCAAGCCCTTCCCTTGATAAAGGATGTGTGATATTTGCACATCTGTAAAAGGGCTAGACATGTTTATACATTGTTTTAACACACTAAAATTAAACTAACGTAAGTTAGTATTACGATTATGTACCATCATCTGACTGAGTAGTTAATTGTTTAGTGTTTAATTTATATTGCTTAAGTTGCCAGTCCGATACCCGACAAGGGTCTTTTAATCCTATTTGTCACTAATCTATTAATTAATTATTATCTGGACTTTTTTGGCTAATTTATTAAAAAGTGATGCTAACACAGAACATGTATAACAACGAGGTCGGGGTTTAGACCGTCCCTCCCCAAAACCTGAAAAATTGCCTCAGCATTAAAGTAGGCTACATAGAAAACTATTTCAATGATTGTCATATTTCCTACATACTACGATAAAATTTTTAATTAAATTTGCATTTTTTTAATTCCCTTTACATTACAGTACAAGTTAATAATTCTCGGGTCTCTCTCTCTGTATACGATTTAGCCACGAATTTGTTTTGCCACGTTTACTATTTTGAAACTTTGTACCTTCTTGATAATATACCTAAAGATCTTGACTTATTTTTGCGTTAAAAAGAATAACGCTTATGTACTTCTTATTTAGGGCCTTAGGTGTTCTGTTCCTAGTTGTTTTCTTTGGGGTACTTAGAAAATAATAACCTGAAACCAGTTAGAAGAAAATACCTTTCAAGCATTGCACTTTATTGTAAGTGACTTATTCTTGCAAGGTAAACAAATTTATGTTCGGATTTATTTTACCCAATTTGGAATCAATTCTAAAGCTTCATAATAGCTTTTCAAACAAGTATTTTACTTAGTCCATATCAAATCGCCTACATCTTACTTTGATTTCGTAACTGAAGTAATAGTCTTGTGCAAAGTCGTACACAGCGAATATACTGGTTATACTAGTTACTTTCGTCCACAATGTATCTGGAGGAGGCAAGTTTGATTTCATGATGGCGTCGGGGCCTTAGATTGGTTATTTGTAATATTAATTAAGGCTATGTTGTAAATTGGTAGGGGAGTTCCTACAAACCGTATAGGCGGGACAGTAGATGCACGGGTCAACCGGCATATCTCAGAAACTCATTTATATCCCGGTACACTCTGGTGCCTATAGAATAGACCTCGTCCCGAGTTTTCAGTCCTACTCGAGAATAGACCGTCACACGTTTCGATATATCGATTGTATCGATAGCCGGGTACAGTCCGTGACATAATCGATTTTGCCGGTCACACTGTTTTGTCGTGCTGCCAGACGGTGCTGGTCCTGTGTTTTCTGACCTGACTATACTTTTATAATAATGGGACTATTAATTGATCCAGCCTCCCTTTAAATAGCAGTTGTATTTTTGTTGGACAATAAGTTAATTAAAAGTGACGTCACGGGGAGCTGCTATGGGTCGGCCACATGTCCTGAACCCAACACGGCACAACTTAGCACTTTTAAGGGACAGATAGATCGTTTAAGGTTAGTTTAATCCGTTAAATATTGTACCACATAATCAGTGAATCAAATCGGAGAAAATTATAGATAACAGCCCATTAAAAACATCTAAAAAGATTTTAAAGTTGGTAAGAAATTTTACCAAAGATCACCGATAACTTTCAAGGTTATCAATAACTTTCAAGGATGCTGTAGACTGGAACGGTGGCGTCGTCCTGTAATCCTTGGAGGTCACAAATTGTGGATAGTTACAAGCGATGGCTTGTGGATGCGATATTCCCTGGAGCTGGGGATTAACTTCCGCACTAGTGAATACTAGTTCATTCATAAAGACCATCCTCAAAATTAGACCAATTCGTTTATATGAGGTTGAAACTGTGGTTTGAATCCCTCGTTAAACTGTAGGTCTTAGATACCATTGGCTGCTGGGCTATTAATTAACAGTCTTGTCTATGGAGAATGTCGGCCTTAGTCAGTAACAAGACTACAAGATCGCGCCACAATTGTCCTACACTCATCTCTCATTCTTATTCAGGTTAAAATACCCACTATGTGAGGTCCCTGTCTCAAAATAGTGATATAGTGATCTTGTAAGTAGTCATACAAATATGAAAAAAGTGTAACAATCAACAATCACAAATCACAAACAAATATTCAAAGCCCAACATCCTTGACGGGACGATCCTTCCCTGCACTTTTACAAGGTCTTCTGGAATTGTTTACCGGGAAGCCTTCTCGTACTGCAAACAGAAACAGAAAAGCAGAAAGAGAAATAGTTTTTACGGCGGGGCGGCTAGATTGCTTATGAGTTGGTAGGTTTGAGGTTTCTGGGGACTCGGCTCACCATTTCTTACATGCCAATTTGACCGACCGTAATGATGGTTCTGTGCGGGACGTGGCCCCCCCCTCCCCCTCCCCCCTGCGGTTAGGCTCTACCTCCATCCTGACTTCTGTCTCTGCCAGCCACATAGCTACATCATCATCGCCGCGCCGTCACTGCATACGTTCTCTTTGATGGATTGGGTTTGTTGACTTTGGCTTGGTTGATCGATTGGGGGTGACCTCCTATACAAACTGTTTAGAATTCGGTTCAACATGTTTGGGTTGTGACATTGAAGTGTGTTAAAACTTAGAATTAAGAAAATGCCATGAAATATTGGGAATATTGAATTGTACATGTTTGGAGCAAATTAGGATAATCATCAGAATAAGAGTTAATGACCCTTTAAATTTCTAGTCTAGAATTTGGCAGTATTTGGGACTTTGGCAGTATATAATATTCATTACAAAATAAAAGCGTTTGAAAAAGAATCCAAATTATATAGCACCGAAAACAACGTTATTGTGTTCAAAACAGTTGAGAAGTGTTTTTCGTTGTAAACTTTAAAACTTACATTTTTTTCAAACAAGAATGCATGTATATAAATTCACCCTATGGATTTAGAACTAATCGTTTAAATTACAAGATCATAATCATAACACTATTACACTAATTTTTGACAGTATTAGAAGCATGTATTAGTACATTTAATTTGTTTAAAGTCCGCAAAAGGTTACATGTACACGACAAAAGAAGAAAAAACAAGCACCTGTTCAATGGTCGGATAAGAAAATCAAACACTTCAATCAAAATCGGCGTAGAACACCTACAATCGGCGGGGAGCGAGAAACGACTGACACTTGTTATGAATTACAGCCATCACGAGGTAGCCGTAATGTGACTAATGCAGGCGGCTCGCGCTAGGCGCAATTTTAGCGCTGGCTTCGATTAAACAACAATTAAATAGAAAGAAAAGGTTTTGGAATGTATGCATGACAGGTTGTAGTGCCGGCGCGAGCGCGTGTGCCAGCCCGGCGGCCATGATGTGAGACAGAGAGAGAGAATCAGTGATTACACCCAGAGCAACAATATCACTGCGGTTCGGCTTCCCTTCCCGCTCCGCTGCCGCTCTCTCCTCATCCTCATCTTCCTCCTATACACCGTCTTCTCTTTATTCTATCTTATCCGACCTTATATTTTCTAATATCTTAATAAATTCTCACTGCTGTATTAACGGGCAATTCTTTTATTTGTAAAGCCTTGGCATGTTGTAAAGAATTTGTGAATTTTTTTTGATACGTGGACTTAAGGCAATGAAGTACTTTATGACTTAAAAATAGAATCAAGGTGAAAATTATTCATGATAAAAACGAAATTTTCATTTACGTCAGTGATGCAAAACCATCCAATCAAAAGCAAAACTCGTTACTGGTCATAAGCATGCTCATGAGTAATCAAAGGTCAAGATTATTCGCAAACAAAACAAAAAAACAGATAGAAACCCCAAATGAAAAAGTAGAAGTGGCAGAGCGGCGGGGCGGGGGGAAGAGGTGGCCTTGGACTAACTAAATTGCAGAAGGAACGTTTTTTTCCGAGCAGGAGCAGGGCCAAATCTTATTGTTTAGCCAGCCATAAAACTCTAATGACAGAGAAATGATAGTGGTTGCCTTATCAGTGGCCGCGTTCTCAGAACACGGTTGGTTATTAGATTTGTCGGAGTAATGGCGGGAGAGACGGACACGGAGGCCATCAGGCATCATTGCCGCGGTTCTCGGCCGACAACCATCAACCGTCAACCATCAGACATCAACCGTCAACCACGTAGTGCTGATGGCAAGGGTGGATATCAGCATCAGCCGAACTAGGGACTGTAAAGATTCGAGACACCAATATGGTTGTATAAAAGAAGGAAACCATAAATAAAGGATAGAATGTTCAAAGAGTCTAAGTTTTAAAGAGAAATTTTAAACATTTTGAAAGATTATTGAAATTGCATTGGGCTTCGAATGGTGAAAAATCTGCCTTTTTTTGTAAGTACACCTTACGTGGTGTAAAATATATATCTGTTGCTGAGAAGTTTCTGTCTAAAACATTCTTTATATAGTTTTAGAAACAGAGCACTAACAGGACCGTCATGCATTCTCCTACACATATTAACAAAACTTTCTATAGTTATTTAACTGTACTTTTGATATTATATGTGTTGCTCGAAATCGAGCAATTTATTTTAATACAATACAACTGTTACTTTTAGCTCTTAATGAATGACATCCTCATAAACATGTTACCTCATAAATATGTTGTTTTATAGGTTAATGTCTTAACCAGAACATACTCATAAATATTTTAAAACCACTTTTCAACTATAGGAAAAATAATTTCGAGAAAGTCACGTAATGACCTATGACCCAATTCAACAAGAATCGAAAGATAGATGAAACATTACAAAGAGCATCTCAAGTGATTGCAAATATATCAATGTATATTTTTCAGTCCTGGCACAAATTCTTGTTCAAGATAATCATCAACACACGTTACCCTATCCGAATATTTAAATTGTCCGTCTCGCAATAAAATTCACGCAGGCAACTTTCATCAGAGATTCTTCATATTGAATAACACCAAACAGGGATTCGGGCCCCGTTGCCAGCGGTACCGGAGACCGTTGACTTGGGAGTAGCCACTGCGTTGTCGGTAATGAATTAACAGATTGCCATCAGGATTGGGAGGATTCCAGGAAGTGCAGCGGATAATTTACATGTAGGGATCGTGTAGGCACGGTTCAGACAGTCTACACCGGGTCCCGTATTGGTTTGTCGGGACTAAGCCTACCCACGGGTATTGTGATGTCCCGGTTTGTCTTGCGGATTCACCACAGGTGTACAAGGCAGAGGTCAGACAAGAAGAATTGCCATAAACGATGTCAGGACGATGCCAAAAAAGTATGTTCAACATACAAGTTCACACCTGTGAAGACTATCTTAAAACGCCTTGCAAGTCGTGTTTTGTCTTCTTTTCAGCTTCTTACGAGGTAACGAGATTGGAAATCACCGTTGTCATATGTGAAGTCTTTAAGCTCATATCCCCAACTGAATTTCTTTGTTCTGTTCCCAGACTTACAACTTCAATTTGAATCGTGTCGCTGCGACATTTTCAGCTGTGCTGTGACACCAGCATTTTACACCGGCTTCGAAAGAAGAAGCGGTTGCCATTAGCCACTAATTGGTGCAGACGGTAATGTGTCTTTACGTGGATGTGGGAACTGTTGGCCATTAGGGCCTAATTCCCGATGATGACGCACATTTTCTACTGTATTGTTACCGCGCCGCCACTGCCCGTGTGGAGGTCCGAGGGAGAAATCGGCATACACTCCGGGTCACCTCTCGAGAGCCTACTCTCTTTAAAGGGGTCTTTCCTTGAGTGACCCTACTGGCTATGGGGGTCCTTCCTTGAGTGACCCTACTGGCTATGGGGGTCCTTCCTTGAGTGACCGTACTGGCTATGGGGGTCCTTCCTTGAGTGACCCTACTGGCTATGGGGGTCCTTCCTTGAGTGACCCTACTGGCTATGGGGGTCCTTCCTTGAGTGACCCTACTGGCTATGGGGGTCCTTCCTTGAGTGACCCTACTGGCTACGGGGGTCCTTCCTTGAGTGACCGTACTGGCTATGGGGGTCCTTCCTTGAGTGACCCTACTGGCTATGGGGGTCCTTCCTTGAGTGACCCTACTGGCTATGGGGGTCCTTCCTTGAGTAATTAGAGGGATAACGAGTTACCATTTTATCTACCAATAGTGGGAAACATATTATAAATCACGAAACATCGTGTAGTTCTAAAAAATTAAAATATAGTCGAGTGTAATGCACGGTTATTTCTTTGATAGATAAAATTGTTTAACACCCCAGGTTCAAATAGTAATACATTTTTTATGATTTGTAATAGAAATTATAAGAAATAAGCATAATTCGTAACGGTTAGCATTGTAGATTCAAGAGCATACTTTATTGATTTAATTTATTGTATAATAAATGAACTCATTGTAGATCACTGATGTTTTCCTTGGTTAGTTGGTTCTTTTGTTTAGTTTTAAAATCAGTGGCAGATTCATATGTTTTCTTCTTGAAGTTTTTTTTCTTTTTTTTTAAGTCATGGTGGAGGTGGCAAATGATATCACTAATTCACTAAGATGAAGTAGAACTTGCAAAATGATATTCTGTTAAGGCACTCTTTTACGGCTTTGCACTTTCCATTTTTTCGGTTTTACAAAAGGTTATTTACAAGTCCGATGAAATTATAATATGCAAATAATAATAGTTAGTATTTTCTGCAATTTTATCTATGATTTAAATAAAAACATTTTAGTTCTGTTCATAGAACAGAATAATAGTTCATAGAATAGAAGAGATAAATATGTTTTTTCTCAATATGACCGCGTAAATTTAGGGAGTCTTTTATGTCTATTGAAAACAACATACTAAAAAGACTTTATTACTTTCTAATAAATTTTTCACTTCGAATCACAAACTTATACGTTACTTGAGGCTGGTTTGGCTGTGTTAAAATGCCATAAACAACGCGGAGAAACGCATTCGAAGCGTTTGACAAAATTTAATCACGAATTTATCGTCACTTGGGCTAAACACATTTCAAGTAACCGATAGATCATCATAATGAGAATATGAAATTTAAACGCAAATTATAGTTTTGAATAGTCGAGCCCACTGGTGCGCCCGGGGCCGCGGCCGTGGTAGATTTATGATTGGCTATTTCATTTGAAATATATCGTCTGGCAAGATTTACAGGATTCAACTATTGACTCATCTAACGGCCGCCGAGGGAAATCCTTACTGGAATCTTCTGTCTCTCTTGATTCCAGTTGTTTTGAAACCTTTACTGGAATCTTCTGTCTCTCTAGATCCCAGTTGTTTTACAACATTCTCAAACTTTAGTCGTGAAATTGATCAATACGACCATTACATGTAGTCAACGCATACGTAAAGATATGATACTCGAATCAGATTAATTTAAATACACTCCGAGGTTAAAACAATTTATTTGAAATCCGCATAAAAAACCACTTTTTGCAACAATATAGAAAAATGTGTAATTTGATCCACGTCATAGTGAATTGTGCAAAGAAACAATTGACGAAAAATTTAATCAATAACATTCTGAAAGATTTTTTAAAATGTTTATTCATATGTAGAAAAATAAACGATTGTTGTAGACTGAGAAAGGATATTAAGTTGAACTGTATTATTCTCTAAGCATTACCATTTTCATTGCACAGTAAAACATTCGCTCGGCTTTCCTAATCGAGGTATATCAAACACTCGGATCTAAGATTGCGCACAATGAAATCGGTAAACAAACTAATCTAGATGCAGCGGCGTTGCACAAAAGACTCCAATGAATCTATCGGCCCCAATACATCGCCTGCAAGGTCGGGACTGTCCGGGGGGAAAGGACTTATGTTAAGGATAATCGTGGAATGTTAACTAGAAAAAAGGACTTCAGCAAAGTAACCTTAGAGAGATCGTGGATTACGACAGAGCAAAAACAGCTGTAGCTGATAAGCCCACGCGTTGCGTCATGGTGATACTGGCAAGTGGCGGAGTAATTATGTGATTGGGCGGCGCAAGGTCGGACTGTAGCGCAGGTGCGCGTAGACTAGGAGTGTCCCATCTGTGGGAGACTGAGTCATACAGAGCTGGACGGGTGACAGAATCCTGGGACGACTCTAGAGATCATACCTCAGAGCTTACCAAGTCTCCTAGGAGTAGACAAACCTTGAATGTCTCTCCAAAGATTTGAAATCTATGACTGCAAGGAGTGTTACGCAGGGCTTGACGGGTAACAGAATCCTGGGACGACGATAGATCAGACCTCAGATACCACAAAGTCTCCAAGAAGTAGACAAACCTTGAATGTCTCTCCAAAGATTTGAAATCTATGACTTCTAGTAGTGTTACGAAGGGCTAGACGGGTAACAGAATCATGGGACGACTATAGATCAGACCACAGAGTCCACAAAGTCTCCAAGGAGTAGACAAACCTTGAATGTCTCTCCAAAGATTTGAAATCGATGACTGTTAGGAGTGTTACGCAGGGCTTGACAGGTAACAGAATCCTGGGACGACCATAGATCAGACCTCAGAAACCACAAAGTCTCCAAGGAGTAGACAAACCTTGAATGTTTCTCCAAATATTTGAAATCGATGACTGCTAGGAGTGTTACGCAGGGCTTGACGGGTAACAGAATCCTGGGACGACTATAGATCAGACCTCAGAGACCACAAAGTCTCCAAGAAGTAGACAAACCTTGAATGTCTCTCCAAAGATTTGAAACCGATGACTTCTAGTAGTGTTACGAAGAGCTAGACGGGTAACAGAATCCTGGGACGACTATAGAGCAGACCTCAGAGACCACATAGTCTACAAGGAGTAAATCACTAATCACTAAATCACTATTTTGAGACAGGGACCTGACAAACAAAGTAGACAAACCTTTAGTGTCTCTCCGGAGATTTCAAATCAATGACTACTAGGAGTGGACTACTAGGCTCGGGCTACTAAGAGTGGACTAGGATCGGACTACTAAATCGATGACTTATAGGAGTGGACTACTAGGATAGGCTAACTTTGAGAGGACTTCTATATTAGGAAGATATTAGAATGACTATATTAGGAGACGGATTCACACAGGAATGGACTGGTGGCAGAATCCTGGGACGACTCTAGGTCAGTCCTCAGAGACCACAAAGTCTACAAGGAGTAGACAAACCTTTAGTGTCTCTCCGGAGATTTCAAATCGACTAGGAGTGGACTACGAGGATCGGACTACTAAGAGTGGACTACTAAATCGATGACTTATAGGAGTGGACTACGGTACTAAATAGATGGCTACTAGAAGTGGAATACTACTAGGATCGGAATACTAAGAGTGGACTTATAAATCGATGACTAATAGGAGACTGATTCACACAGGGCTCGAAGGGTGACAGAATCCTCAGACGACCCTAGATCAGACCTCAGAACTCACCAAATCTCCAACGAGTGGACAAATCGTAAGTGTCTCTCCGAGGATTTGAAATCGATAACCACTCAAGAGATTTGAAGATATAACATGTTTTACCAGCGATAGATGTGGAGGTCTTCATAGAAATGTTGAAATGTGACAAAATCAAATGACGACTCTAGAGATATTCAGGATCGCGTATTAAACAAGAGTTAGGAAAACTTTCTGTGCCTTAACTGAGATTTCGAATCAAGTTTAATAAATCAGTACCAGGGGGACCTAGCTTAAGCTCGGTAAAATTATTACTTTCGTTCTCAAACAAAGCTCGTTCGCTCCGCTCACTCGCCAGGCGGAAGGTTTGTTGCACATTAGTATGATTTTCCTTAAACCACAGGTTAAAGATGTAACACATTGGTTTATTTTACCTACAGTTATCAGCTGATTTTTGTTCAATTAAAAAATCTCCATAAGGATAACGTGAAAACTTTGAAGTGCTCTAGCGCAAAAACCGGATTTTTCCCAGCTATGGGACCAGCTCCAATCGATTTCTGGTGGCCAAAAACCCCATATTCAATAAAAAAATCAAAAATCCTTGGAGCGAAAAAAAAACTTTGCCCGGACAAACGGAGCTTGTTTTAGAGTATAAGATAAGATTAATGGAGATATTTGTGTTCAACTAGTAGGCCTACTTGAAAAACTATTTGTCTTCAATGAGATTTTGAATATTTGAAAGTGATGGCCATAGAGGTAAGCGGAGTAACCATTTTAAGTTATGTCATAACAGTGGTAACTACGAGCGTTATTGAGTGTAAGGTTAAATTATTTTTAGGTGGCAAACTTTAGTATTAATGAAATCAATTCAAGATAAACCTTCTAGATAGAGGTAAAAATCAAGAAATCTACAGGAGTAATGTTGGATTTGACCAGTTTGGGGAGTTTGGAAAAAAACCATTGAAGTTTTACCAAAAGACATTTCAAAGATATTTATATCATACATCGAGTAAAAATTAACAATCTAATTATTTTATATTTCAAATTTAACATAATTTTTTGATAGCCTCATAGGTCCCCAAGCTAAATCACCGGTCCCGCACAGTGTATAGTCCTACTAAATATCAAGTTTTGTTTAGATATTTGTCAAACATAGTGGCAACTGAAAAAGGCCCCCCTCGTTTATTCTACCCTAAGCAATTATTTACTCCATCTTAAAGACGTAATTGCAGATAAATTACGAGTGTAAGTAATCTAAATCAGATATAATTCAAGAATAACCGACGAACAATGTCCACCGTCCGGCGGGGGACAGGGTAGGCGCGCAGTCCGAAAGGGACAGAATGTCGTCTACTTGTTGAGACGTGCGTTTGTAAAAATTCTGTCGCGGCTCGCATACATTTCAATGGCAAGTAGGCAATATATTAACATAGCTTGTATCGGTGAAGGTACGCGAGTTTGAGACTACCGATGATCAATCAGAGAGCCAGACGGCAGCTTTAATTGCACTCGGTAATATCAACTGCAGGAGGTCCACGAGAAGCTTTAATTGTGAATCACCCAAAGCGTTAAAACGTTTACGATTTTGTTGATATAGGTTTATAGAGTTTCAGGAGCAATAAGTGAACAACTATGCTATTAATGGAAGGATTAACGTCAATTATTGTGTTTATAACTTGTTAGTATTCGTATTGTGATGCTTGGGATTCCATCGTCTGAAAGCTCCCATAAAGGTTGAGATGGAATTGTTCTCATTTCTCCAACCCGGAAGGTAACATCATGAGGTACGACATTAGATGCCTCCAAATCTAGTTGTTTATCGAGATTCCAAGATCGCTAAACGTAACCTCCGATTATTGGGTCAGATCTGGGCGGCTTCGCCAGTGTCGAGGTATTACCATATGCCCTTGTCATGCTTCCTGTTACATCAATGCATATGGCTGCAGGCCAAATGCAAGGCGTACCAAGCAGTCTAGGCTAGTTAGACTCTGTCACTGTTAAATAAAATCTTCTGTCTAGCACAAATCATACCGATAGAGCTATTTCTTTATAGCTCTTTTATTAGTATGTTTATTTCTAAAATAAATATTAGGAAATCATTTGATATTGAAAATTCTATACGCTACAGAAAAAGATCACGAATTTAAAAATTAGCCTTAACTTAAAAATGTGATTTTTAAATGCATGTTTTTAAATTAATGACAAGTTTATTCACCAATACTCGTATCAATTGGAGATAAATTGCATGCATAATGATAGTAAAGTTATTCCTATTTAATTCCACAGTTAATTGTTGCTAACACGTCCTATATTCACTAGAATTTCGCTGAAATTGGCAAAGCCTTTGGAGAAAAGTTCATGAAAATATGAAAAACTTTGGAAGGATTTGATTAAGTTCTTCCAGGATTTTGTTTGGGGAAGGATGTATCCGAAAGAAGCTGAAAAACTAGACATTTCCACAACAACTTTACGCATCCTTTTAGGTTATATCAATCGTAAAGAAAGATGCGCCATCTAATAATCCATTTCAACATTTCATGTGAATCAGCAAGACCGAACTGATCACCCCGACATCTAACCGTCACCGTTCCTTTACCTGCCTCTCATTTCCCTTTTACCGCATCAAAATCGTGAAAAGATCGTCAGTTTTTTTTTGTCCGGCTAATATTTATGTACTTTTTACGTTGCGAGGAGAAAGAACGTTGACCAGGCAGTAATGGCCGACGGCTAATGTGGAAATGATTACCAACGCGCCGCGCCGCAGTGGCAGCGGTAGTGGTGGTAGTGGTAATACCTGGGAACCACCCGCTACCGGGCCTCCATGCAGACGTTGCTACAGAAACTACTGAACCACAGAAACACTCCCTGGCGTTGGCAGCTGCAAAAACGTCTGTTACAGAAATAATTACCGCCGCACGGCGCCGCAGTGGCAGCGGTAGCGGTAGTGGTAATACCTGGGAACCACCCGCTACCGGGCCTCCATGCAGACGTTGCTACAGAAACACTACTGAACCACAGAAACACTCCCTGGCGTTGGCAGCTGCAAAGGCGCCTGTTACAGAAATAATTACCGCCGCACGGCGCCGCAGTGGCAGCGGTAGTGGTAGTGGTAATACCTGGGAACCACCCGCTACCGGGCCTCCATGCAGACGTTGCTACAGAAACACTACTGAACCACAGAAACACTCCCTGGCGTTGGCAGCTGCAAAGGCGCCTGTTACAGAAATAATTACCGCCGCACGGCGCCGCAGTGGCAGCGGTAGTGGTAGTGGTAATACCTGGGAACCACCCGCTACCGGGCCTCCATGCAGACGTTGCTACAGAAACACTACTGAACCACAGAAACACTCCCTGGCGATGGCAGCTGCAAAAACGTCTGTTACAGAAATAATTACCGCCGCACGGCGCCGCAGTGGCAGCGGTAGTGGTAGTGGTAATACCTGGGAACCACCCGCTACCGGGCCTCCATGCAGACGTTGCTACAGAAACACTACTGAACCACAGAAACACTCCCTGGCGTTGGCAGCTGCAGCTGCAAAGGCGTCTGTTACAAAAATATGAAAACTACGACATATTTTGAATATGTGATGAAAGGATATGATGAGATCCTAATCAGGCCGCAAACGTCAGGTTATATTTATGTAGTTAAGAGTCATCTTCACCCCTGGGCCAGTAGCCCATTGTTGCGCAGTCGGCAATGTTAATCATACGGCTTTTAATGCAAAACATGGTATTTGATTCCCCTGTTTCGGACACCGTTTTTCAACCGATTTTCTTTAAACTTGGTAAGTGTTTAGTTGCTTAGTTATATTAGGTCCCTCATACCTCGAAATTTTGAAAATTTTACTAAATTTTGAAATATTATTAAGGAAAATCGAGTTACTTTGCGACGTTACAGAAAGTAATATTTGTTAATTTTCCAAAATTTCGAGGTATGAGAGACCTAGTACAACTATTCTACTAAACACTTACCTAGTTTAAAGGAAATCGGTTGAAAAACGGCGTCCGAAACAGGGGAATCAAATACAATGTTTTGCATTAAAATCCGTATGGTTAACATTGCGGATTGCGCAACAATGGGCTATTGGCTCAGGGATGAAGATGACTCTTAAAAAGCTATTTTGACAAGGGTTTTTAAAAAGAATAAAAATTAAATTAGTTCAGTCGCTATTGGGAACGTAAATAGTTTTCTCAATAGTATATTTATGAGATGATGTAATTTGCAATTGAATACTATTTACTATTTCAAGTGGATATTGGATTGCTACGATCTGTAATAACATAGTATTCCCCAGATTATTTGGAGTGCAATCACATTCAACAAAACATAAGCGGGGTTACTTTAGAGACTCATACCGGTTGAAGTCGAAGGTGTTGAGGTAAGAATCGCAGCATGCCTATTGTGGAAGGCGATGAAAAGATGGGCCGAATTTCCAGCCCGAGGGGAAAGCCAGTTAATTATTCAACAGATGTTAGCATAAAGTTGAACCCTATTTCGCCAACGCTATTAGCGGCCCGGGGATCACCATGTATGAAGTGGCTGTCGAGGGAGATTAGTTTTATAATGGGTATTAGACGATCGGGTCGTGATTGAATATCCAGCCAGCGACTCGAGCAGTGCGAGTCGCAACGGAGTTGGTAAAAATGATATAAATAGCATGGAGACTTTAACGGCCGAGATTGATGAATCACTGGCTCGGAAGCCAGAATCAATTAAAAGCTCTGCATTAAAGTAGGGTTCTTCTGGTAACTACCGGATGTGATAGGGGTTCTTCTCTGGAGATATCATCAGCTACTCAATTGTAACATAATATACATAAATAATTCCTTTAAGAATAGTATTACCTAGGACAAACAGCCTTAAATTGAAGCATGTACAGAAGGAACAGTTGACAAGGTGCTTAGATTACGATTTATGTCACTCTTATTAAAAAAGATGGGCATGCTTTAGGGTGTTTGTAAACCAAGAAGCACATTCCACAAAGAGTTGCTGAAATTTACGTTCTAAAAAACTGATAAACCTATCAATTAACGACATGAAAATCGTTAAGTGAAAACGAATTAGATATTAGGTATGCAATCTTTCAATACATCGAAATCCATCAAAAATATGAACCGTAGCCACTGAAAAGTCGAGGAACATGAATTATTTCGGTAACGTCAAAACATTTTAATGTAAAGACTTACTCATTGATGGTAGCTTTTTAACAACCTATGATAAGTAAATACGTTCTTCTGATCAAAATTAATTTGTATTTATTATCAATGTAATGTGTCAGACTGAAGTTTATCGTCGGTTCCACCAGTTGGAACAGTATGTTACAGTAATTAAATACATCTTAATTAATTTACCGAGAATGTGCCGGCAATTAGCCACCAAATCATACATCGTGTAACGTTTTCATGGTCCGACTCCCGCGTTCCTCACTGGCCGACTTCCATGACAGCATCTTCGCTGATTTACCGCTTGCACAGATCGTGCAACTTGATCCACACTCGCGGTGTACAATACCTCTCCGCGGGCAGATACAATAAAATCACCGCAGCAGTTTACAACCAGTTTAGACCCCGTTAGAAATAATATATAGACTGTTGTGGAAAAGGATACGTGGAGGGCTCCAATTGGGATTTGAGACCTCGAAACTTCTGTTAAGGGGTTTTATGAGTATTTGAAAGGGGATTGAACTACGCCAGTTAATTTATAGAACGCTATTGTATCAATAATTATGTGACTGGGGTAGGAAATGTACGACGTTCAAATGGAGATGGACATACCTCGGTCCTAAAACCTATCTGTAGCTTGCCCTTACTCCCTCTTAAATTGCTAATCCAAAACAAGAAGTTGCATACCTTGGGAGAAGTTTGCGAGATGGACATACCTTGGTCCTAAAACCCAGCTGTAGCTTGCCCTTAATCCCTCTTAAATTGCTAATCCAAAACAATAAGTTGCATACCTTGGGAGAAGTTTGCGAGATGGACATACCTTGGTCCTAAAATCCAGCTGTAGCTTGCCCTTAATCCCTCTTAAATTGCTAATCCAAAACAAGAAGTTGCATACCTTGGGAGAAGTTTGCGAGATGGACATACCTTGGTCCTAAACCCAGCTGTAGCTTGCCCTTAATCCCTCTTAAATTGCTAATCCAAAACAAGAAGTTGCATACCTTGGGAGAAGTTTGCGAGATGGACATACCTTGGTCCTAAAACCTAGCTGTAGCTTGCCCTTACTCCCTCTTAAATTGCTAATCCAAAAACAAGAAGTTGCATACCTTGGGAGAAGTTTGCGAGATGGACATACCTTGGTCCTAAAACCTAACTGTAGCTTGCCCTTAATCCCTCTTAAATTGCTAATCCAAAACAAGAAGTTGCATAGCTTGGGAGAAGTTTGCGAGATGGACATACCTTGGTCCTAAAACCTAACTGTAGCTTGCCCTTACTCCCTCTTAAATTGCTAATCCAAAACAAGAAGTTGCATACCTTGGGAGAAGTTTGCGAGATGGACATACCTTGGTCCTAAAACCTAACTGTAGCTTGCCCTTACTCCCTCTTAAATTACTAATCCAAAAACAAGAAGTTGCATACCTTGGGAGAAGTTTGCAACATGGACATACCTTGGTCCTAAAACCTAACTGTAGCTTGCCCTTACTCCCTCTTAAATTGCTAATCCAAAGAGGATTACCGATCTAAATTAAATTAAAGCTGTTAAAATGTTACACTGGGTTTTACTGTTATGAAACTCAAATTTGGACTTTTTCTATTCGGTGGGTTTTCAGTTAGTCGCCCTCCGAGAGGGACCCGAGTCGCAGGTATATCTTCTCCCATTCAACACTAATGCAGGACAAATGGGCCGGGGGTTTGTCGGTGCTGAAAAGTCGGGCACCCCTCTGCAATTTGGGCCCCCGGCTTGTGGTTAGGCGGCCCGGGCAAAAAACAGCCCAATCATTCGGCCAGGAAATCCGAGCACGCACCCAGATATGAAAAAACTGTCGCCGACGGTCGAGCGGAAGTTTTGATCTGATGAGACAATTTCCTGTCGCCCATTACCCGTCCCGAGAAAACCATTTACCACATTCGAGAAAAGCCGAGAGTCATCGAAAGAAGAGAGTAATTGCCAGAGTGACGTGGGATACTGTTAATGTCCCACGGTGGACAAGTAAATAAACACTGATTACTTATAATCACGTGACAAACCGCGGGGCGCTGGCGTCGCGTCGGAGTGATTAAGACGTTGGATTATAAACTGTATACGAGGAGACCGGGCTATTAGGGGAATTACAGGGCGAACCGTCGTCGTCTGGTGGTTTGGATCACAAGAAACTCGAAAAATCGCTCCATTTCATAAAAAAGTTGGAGTAATTAAACGTAAGTTCTTGAAAAACTTTACCATAAAACACTTACTGAATGATAACGTCTGTCAACAGGCACCTCAGAAAACAATTTCTGTCATAAGTTTACAAAATCATTTTTTTCAAACAAAGTTTAATAGATCCTAATCACCGGGGAGTGATGATTAATCCAATGTTTAACCGAGTGAGGGTGGATCTGCGACTCGCCAGGCGTTTCATGTACACCTTGATAAATTCCCTCCACGCACGGTGAACATACAGGGTGGGAGAAAGTGCGATATTTGCCCGGTTTACGGTCCTGTTTATGAGGGAAAGGGCGGTAGGGTTTCCCTATTTGCCGAAGCCCTTTGAAGATCGCCGCCGTCGCCACACAAGTAGACGTTTTCGCAGGTCCTCGGATCGGCAAGGTGTGGCTTTATTGTTTTGACACAAACATGGCGACACTGCGACGGTCTAGGATTTTGGAATGCTCGAATA